>JAARMF010000148.1:28449-63725 GCA_022844705.1 Toxascaris leonina | reverse complement strand
ATATATATATGGAAAACAATTTTTGATGCTACATCTCTGTTCACCAGATAAGAAAAAAGAATCGGCAGTACCCCTGGCCTTTCCAGTGCTATTTTATGGTGACTATTACAGTTTTGTATGGCCGAATCCGAATAATAAACGACTGATGAAATTCAGACTGCTACCGGTGATACCCGAAGTGGAATCAAATACTTCAAATGTCAACATTTCTTTTAATATGCCTTAAAGGTCTGCTATTAAAACTGCTCAGCAGCATTCGATCCTTTTTGGATACGAAAGTAAAGAGACCATTAATAAGTGCATCTCCATAACAACAAAAACAAATTTTGCATACGAATACTATAGGTCACTCATTCAGCTTCTCAGAGTTATTCCATCGAAAAAATGACAACTCCCTTCCCTCATTCCACTATTATTATGTCATAACTATGAAATTCATCTTCTTGCTAATCATAACGGAACTAAATGTGTTGTATACTATTAATAACCTAAAGTAGACAAATTTACCTCAGCGCGTAAAGAGACGACCATGAGTTTAGTTCATGCATTATCGTTGTCTTCATATATCACCTCCCCTCCCCCATAACAATATCGCTAAGAGGGCTTAGAAGTTAACGGCGCTTCTGATTTGTAGGAGAGCGTATTTTGAAGAGCATAACTGGACAGCGAAATGAGGAATATGTAGAGTCAATGAATATGAACATATGCTTCCATTCACAGAATTTATTCACGGCGAAATGCATTTTGGAACAATTTCATTACAATTCAGGTGCTTTGAGTTATCTGCACAGTAGTTCTCTGTCGGGAAAGCGAGTGACCAATTTTGACAGATTGCATTCAATCGCCCCTCTTTCCATGCCACTTCCACGCCTTTCCCTCCCCCTCAACTGCCATCTTTTGTTTTTATCGACTATACGACTTGTTTTTGTACTATCACTAGCAGATGTCTGTCAGAAGAAAACGAAAGCAGTCCGTGATGCTGACCTTAAAATTCTCTTGCGTTTCAACTTCTCGACGTCCTCTCCACCCTTCCCAACTTCGACTTTCCTGTCAAGAAAGAAATCATCACATCAGTGTTTGAATTAAGGGTTGAGCAGTCTTTGCACCCTTTCACCATTTATTAGCTTGGTTAAGGATATAAGAGACCCAACAATGTATTTCGAATCGAAGTGATGCGATGTAACTTACAAGTGAGAGGAAGAGAGAGCGATCGTCGAGAGACCCATGTTGCAGCAACGAATTTCTCATACACTAATCAATGTGCACGGAGACAGCTCTCGTTGGAGCGCAACGGACGCTTCGCATCCCCAGACGGCACTTTCATTTGAGTTTGGCTTGCAGGCCTAGGCCATCGGTTGTCATGTAAGCGGCCACAATCACGTCTGAGTCTCATGGTTTGCCCACTGCACTGCAGTGCTCTGCTTTTTACTCTGCTCGCTCGGCGTCCACAATTTCGAACCAAGCCTTATGTTGCTTGCTTAATGCCGATAGTGCGCAATTACCATACTCCCATATGTCCACCGAATTTATGCATGCAAACATTTTGCCTCATGCTGGATGCCTCTACTCATCAATCTGTGTGTAAGGATACTTACTTCGAATCTACAACAGTATAACTAGTTCTCAAATTCAAATTTTAGAAAGTGAATAGAGGAGCAAAGAAATGTCGCCTTTTGTGGAGGAATTCCTTGCATACGGGGTTGAATTCAAGCAACACTTCAAATGAGTGAACAATTGAAATTGTTTATAAAATTTGAATTGAAAAATCGAATCAACTAAATTGTTTTTAACTTTCGTTTTCAAAAATTGCAACCATCCAATCTCATAAATAAACATTCGCAAAATGAATCGTCGGCGTTTAATTCTATCAGCCAAAAGCACTACAGAATATGGATGTCGTGTGCTCGATGAAATATTTCGATTCTAATAATGTACCTCTCTTGAAACGGCAAAAAGTTTTGAAAAATAGCTGATTGATGATGCGTATAAAAACGATCTCAGGAATACACAACCACTCCAGAAACTTCCGATACTCAAATAAAGCTCCATCTCGTTTGTGTTTCTGAGAGAATGTTTCTTACAAGAAGCCGCTCATCTGCAAACTTACGTGAATATATGTGTATGCAGACATCACCTGCATAATGCCAACTACACATGCACCTTGTGAGGGAAACATCAAACTTGAAAAGTGAACTACCTAGATGATTACAATGTTCCAAAATGCTCAACTTGTAACACGCGGGGATCCGACAGTCAAGGGTCTGCAGTCTTGAGGGAATCTTTGCTTGGGATAGACCCTATCCAGACACTTAAAAACTTGTTATAGGGATAACATTCATATAATTTCAAACCGCAGATGCATAAAACATTCGTAAGAATGCTCAATAAAAGAAAATAGAAAAACGCTGCGTGAAGAAGCGATCCGCAATGAAAGGAAACCGAACTCCGTGAGTGAGGCAACTGAAGTGCAATCTACGTGAATGTCGGCATGGTTTGTCAAACAAAAATGATTTATTGCAAGCCACAAGCAGACGATTCAATGCCCCCGAAGAGTCATTCTCGTTGACTCGACAGACGGACATCTGAGTGAGTGAAGCACCTCTCAAATGATACACCAATATATCAGTGTGATTGTGATTCGGTAGCCACGACGGCCAACGTACAGCGTTTTCATTAAACATTAAAAGGGAACACTTCCCTCTAATCCTATGTCTCTTAAAACATAGGCGAATTGGCTGATTAGCACCACTGAAATATATCCTATGTGTGTTTGAAGCATTTTGAGTAACCGGAGCCCAACAATGACCTTTAAAGGCAAGTGTTATAAGCTGTGATTATTGCTTCCTTATTTAGGATCTTGGAACAATATTGTTTAGAAATGAAATAACATTGGAAAATTGTCCCCCACTTTGTCTTCAGATTCCGATTCTCAGGACGAATTAGAAAAGCATTTGTTGAGCCTTTGAGGATGATTATCAAGGCTGCTATCGCATGACGGTTGGCAATGACTCTCAATGAGTTCCAGCATCGCAAATTTAATTTGCACTTTTAAACTGCCATCCTGGATAAATTCCCCTCAATTTCTTGACATTTCATGGAAAATTAAGCGTGAAAGTTCTATTTGAAAAAATACAATGGCTTATTTCCACTGAAATATTTCTCGTTCCCTCAAACGTGACCGGGTCGTCCAGCGCACAAATTACCTTATTTGTTGCTATTAAAACTGATATATTTCTCAGCTATGCGCCAACTTTGATCAAACAGATTAAATACCAACCAAAAATTTGTAAGTAACCATTATTAACTTCCAGTACTTAATGCAATATTTATATATAAATGTANTTTTTTCTATCCACCAATTTCTTTCAATTCGAATATTCTAATATCCATTTATGGAACGATTTCAGGACTTGAACTGAAGCGGATAATCTTGTTTGCAACCCAATTCACAGCGAGTGGGTGACCGTCGCCTAAACTTTCAAAGATAACACTTCAAGCTCACTCCATACATTCATCTAAAAAAGTAACGGCAAGTGAGAATCATTCAACAAGTAATAAACTGTTGTGGAATTTTCCAAGCCATGCATTTAGACGTCTCAACATGATCATTAAGGTTGCACTTTCCAGGGACATTGATCGATCCAATTTATGCACTCTTCCATCATCACTTTCAATTCGGCCACCGAATCGACAATGGGATGTGTGATCTGATGTGCAATTTCCCTTGAGAATATCGTTGCAGAAATAATGAAAATGTTGGACGCAAATTTTTTTTATACGGAGAAAGATCGATATATCACTGGACGGAAAAAGAAATTTCATTTCGGCGCCGTCGGCCTAAAATGAACAAAATACGCAACTGCACTGCGAATATATCTAATTAATTTCGTTTCGCAACGAAATCGCTCATGAAGCCGCAAACTGCAGCCATATATCGATTTCTCACTCATTCAGCACCATCTATCAATGTGCCCAGAAAAATCCTTGCCATTCCGCATGCAAACTTCACTCGTATAACCACAGTAGTTTTGTGCTCCGTGGAAGGGATACTGTATAAGAAGTACGATAGTACAGAAGAGGAAGACTTAGAGTATAGTAATAGTGGGCATAGAGCTCATCAGTGTTCATTGCGCAAGTTATCTCCCACCTTTCGATCAACAGTAATGTTGAGGCCCTTACGAGTAGTATGATGCAGGATTTTCGAGATTCTCTGTCATCTTTACACTATCATATCGCGAAGACGCTTCTCTTTAGTTAAAAATGCCGACAACGAAGAGAGGAGGGGGATGGGAAAGGGTGAGCATTAACCCTTCTTATAGGAAGATTCACAGTTTTCTAAAAGTTTTGTTGATTTGCAAATAAAAGCATTGATGATGAATGTGAGTGCAAAAGTTTTTAAGGACAAGAAGACGACTTTCTCAACAATTCATATGGAATAGTGAGAATATACCGTTATGAAATAAATTCCTTTACATGTTTAGGAGATTTCCCTTCAAATTTTAACTAAATTCGATGTCCACCAAAGTTTGTTGTTTTCTAAAATCGAGTCAGATAGATCGAAAAGGAAACGAAAAGATTACTCTCAGATCCCGCAGATTTCAGGAAATAAGTCGCAATCGGATAGCGAATGCTCGAAATTATGACTCTTCAAAAGTTTTTAGTGATTGAATATTTATTATAAACGGTATTAAAAAGCGGAAATTTCTACAGTTAGCAACGGAAGTAGGAATTTCAGAAAACTGTGGATAAATATTAAAAATTGCGATGAGATGGAGGGAGAAATCAATTGAAAATGCAGAAATTTTGCGTCATTTCTTGTGAATGAATATACTCTTCGCAGTGAATGTCACTCATATTTCCATTTTTTGAAATCAATCAAAATTGATTCCTCAATTTTTTCATCAAATTTCATTAATTCTCAAAAGATTTTTCCAAACATTCACAAAGTTTCCAATGAACTGCACATTTTGAGTTACATTCAGTTCATTCAGAAAATTTCCGAAGTTACGAATTTGCAACAGACGACAACTGATAATAAACAGATTTTGGACAATAGCAGAGATGCCTTAAAAGGATTATTACGAATGGAAACAAATGAAATGAATCTCTCTCAGTGAACAATAAAAAAGACAAATTTTATGAGCTCATGCACGAAGCGAGCAGCGCAATCCATAAAATGATGCGCAAACATGTGCGAATATATCTTATTGAAAAATCAAGCCGAATTGTTGCTCACTCAAAATCTCCGAGGATTAATCAAACAAAATTCACCGGATATCCATATTTGCAATCACTTTCACTTGTGGAATTTAATCAAATATGGTAAATATTCACTCTCAACATTGATGGAAAAATCGTGATTTGAGACGCAACGAGGAAATGCGAACTTATCGGCCCAACATAAGTGGAAAATTTGGAAAATGAATTGAAAAAAATTAGTTGAATTTTGCAATGAAAGTTTCAACTGAACGAATGTGGTTCAGATCCTCAACATAATCGGAGATCCTGCATGATGAAAGAGATTAAAGGTTTGATGGCTGGGAGACAATGTGGATTTTAGAGGAAATAGTGCCAGAATATTTCAAACGGAACAACAAATTTTTTCAAAATAAAGTGAACAAATGCAATTCTAGCAACGAACATTCCGCGGCTTCTTGTCATTTTCATCTGCGCTCAAAATGACACTCCCAATCAATAGGGACAAGGAAGCGCCTTTCATTCTTCATGGCTTAGTTCATCTCGTCTTTTTTGAAAGAATGGTATTTAAGCGACCAGCTTTAAGAGTGCTCTGCGCGCATTCGGAGTTGTTTTTGGACATAAGACATTTCAAGGATGATGGCTATGAATTCGAAGAGAGCGAGATACTCTCATTTCTTAGGGCATTTCAGTGTGCGGCTTCTATTCATATCAGGTTATGGCAAAAATTATTATTGGTGAATAAAATTCTGCGGCATTTGAAAAGTGTTCGATAAGACTTTTGTTGCTTAAAATGTAAAAATCTCTGAAATATCGGACAAATATTCCATCCTGAGATTTGAAAATAACTTCGGAATATCGTTTTCACTTACTGAACAATTCGCAAAGCGCACATCGATAATGCTGCATATGAGATATCCGCCATCAGTGCTCATGCGAAAATTTGTGAAGCGCATTCACTTGAAATTCGTCGAAGAGTCAAATTAAAAATAACAACGTAATCCTCGATATCGATCGTCATCAAAACAAATATAGAGATAAGTCGATGCAGAGTTTTCATGAATTGCTGAGAAAAAGCGAAGGAAAACAATCTCTGATGAAAAGGAAGGCAAAAAAAACAACAGTCACTTTTGTCAGATTTATGGAAAAAGATAGAGGGTAATGTAAAAAGATCAGCGATATTAACACATATTATAGACACAATAAGATAGACATTTCGCACAAAAGACACGTGGATACTAGAGAAAATGGCACTTAAGCTTGAGTGGACAACGCTCTACTTGACTGTGACTGCAGCTAAATAGGCAAGCAGATTCGATTCTCGAACGGCATTGGCTGCTTCATTTTGAAATATTAATATCATGGGAGCAAGACGTCGCGACACAAGAGCATTTCTGGAGGCGGAGTGTGTTTTCATCTAAGCACCTGAATAAGCTTTCAACTGACTATTAGTAGCCTCATCACCGCAGTAGACCACTAAATATCGCAGCATCAATTTTATGCACTCTTTTGATGTACATTATTGCAAGGTTTTGTTCATGTGTGCACACATTTGCGTCTTTGTAACTATGCGTGTGTCTATGTGCATGTCTGCCTGATTGCTTCAACTTGGAAGCATCTCAGCAGAAAGCTACGAAAGTTTCTATAAATAATCTACATCATTAGGCCATTTCTAGGCCATTTCTGCATTTTATGCACTGAATTCAAAAAAAAGTTACGAATATTTAAGAGCGCGAAAAATACTTGCATGCGGCTTGCAACCGGTTGATTCGCATTTCACACCGCGCAATTTGAGGAAAAACCGAATCTAACATAAATTATTTGTACGCGCAACGCGATCAATTAAAGCAGGAATGAGCCGTTTGGGCTTGTTGTGCTTGCATCATTTATTAGCAGTTTACGAAACTAATTGTTCTACTTAAGAGGACTCCGGAGGAGCACTCCGTGCCAGTCACTCCAATGTAAAGTCATATCGTATCAGGCATTATGGCACAGCTTTCTACTTATTTATTCCTCGCGATGTATTCGCAAACTAAGAAATCAAGTTGATTTTAAGTGGGCTTTTGTTTTCGCTTATTCGATGTTTGTTTCGCAAAATATGGTTGACTCGAAATGATATCAACATTTCCTTCGCATCGGAAATACTGCATGCGGCACCGCTGTTAGATATACGAATCTAAATGAAATGATATTCTATCAAACCGATAACAATTAACTCGAATGGAACTGAATTCAAATCTAAGGACAACTATACACTTTAATATCAATTCCAAAATAGTTATGCAGAATCTCGCAGCACAGCGGACATAAATCTCGGCGATATCATCCTTGCAAACATTATGAGGAATGAGTAATATAAAGGATTGATGAACATGAAGTGACTGCCCACAGGTGAGCACAGTGAGTAGCAGTAATGAGACACTTACATTCTATAGGCATTAAGCGTAGCCATGTTGAGTGCGCCACCAGCACCTTGTCTTCAGGTGCCCGAAACGATGATGATTTGCGAGAGATCAATCGTCGTTATGCTAATTGCTTTGGAGGGGGTTAATCGTCGTGGAGTGAGATCGAGAATGCAACTCTCATAGACCGAGCATCACATCGACGAAGCTCGCCGTTCGTCAACGAAACACAGCAACGAATTGACGATGCCTCTGGGGCGTTGATATGTACACTCGATCTGCAGTAAATCTTTGTCATCAATAGCGAACAGTAAAAAATGTGAGCATTAACGATGTATCAATAAGTACTACATTAATGGGTGATGTGACAAAACTGCATATTACATAAATAATGACGTCAACAAAAAGGGATGGCGAGGCAAATTAATAAATAATGTTTACTCGTCTCAGAAGCTGACTTGTTCAACTCGAAGAACGACAGTAGAAGAGATGTCAATATGGCAAATACAGAGAACGAAGAGATGACGACTAATGCAGAGTGGGTGAGCAGCTTTGTGAGAAACAAGCAGGCATTGATGGTCGCTATTGGGGGGTGGCACTTGGGGATGTGCGTGCGTGAAGCGCTCCCGACTGGCTCCTTCCTGACTGGCCATCAACGAGCTGAGACCGCCGAGAGTGCTCCTTTTGGTAATCGCCCGCTGAGCAGACGGCCCAATTGACTAAATGCTACACTACACTGACAGACATTACTATGCAAGCATCATACACTGAATGTATATAGCGAAATATAACAGCTAAATTTCATAGCAATTTGTCACAAGGAAATAAATATTACAAATAAGTCACAATAATAGAAAGTGCTCAAATCGTGTAATATCCAACAATGAAAGTGAACTCGAAAAAATGAGACAACACTCTGAATGGAAGTGAATAACCAATGCAAAGAGGATGTCGCATTCTCAAATAGATCTATATGCACAGATATCAATTCATTCGTTATATTCGTCGAATAAAACACCATAAACATCGATGGACTTATTTATTTATTTACTTACATGTTTATTCATTCGCTTACTTGTCTATTTACTCAGTTAGTTGTTTACCGTAAAGGTCGGTAGTGGAAAATCAAAATGACTGTACGAGATTGAAAATATTTGATAAGAAATGAGGCAATATAAAACAGTAATAAGAAATCGTGATGTGAAATATAGATAATTATTTTTTTTATTTCAATTCAATATTTAATTCAATTGGAATTTCAACATAATTCAAGAGGATTTAAATTAAATGTAGAAGAAGAAATCATGCCAAAATGACATAAATGAAAAATGGTTCTAATGTCATGGTCATAGTCCCATTCAAATAATCTCTCGAAAATCCTTTAATATGACATCACTCTCCACCTAGAGCGAGTGCAGAATGAAGCTAAACAAATCGTCCCCAAAGCTGGATTTCATCCGCATCGCTAGACGCTTTGATACGAATGGCGAGATTCTCCAAAGCAGAGGCTTTCTTGCTTATATCCTCTCTCAGTCCTCGCCCTTTCCCCCTCCCATTCCTCCCTGCAATAGCGNGAGGCTTTCTTGCTTATATCCTCTCTTAGTCCTCGCCCTTTCCCCCCCCCCATTCCTCCCTGCAATAGCACTCGAGGTTCTTAACAACCTAGAGTATTTATTGAGGTGGAAACGGCTGATGAGGTGGTGCACGATCCATTTCGATGAGGAACGCAGCACAATAATTGCTTCCCTGCGATGCATCTATTTAGCAATTAAGAGGCGAATAGCGCTTTCAAACAACCGATCCGTTCCAACACTAATCTCCTTTGATTCTCGACAGCTGCGAACCATTGGTCGGCTGGCGATTCATTCGTGTGACACTGCCGATATACACAATGACGACAGCACCACTTCCCACACAGAACACGTCATGAACGCTTAACCACATCTGCGACGATAAGCTAAAATGCATAGAACCTCACATATTCCTCGTAATTAACGTTCAAATGCATTATTTATTCACACAGCTCGTTGAATTGAACCCGTAGAACAGTGTCTGGATTAAATTCTGTCTCAAGCCTGTCTCAGCTGGGCCGAGTTCAGCTTACCCCTGTACGGCGATCAAACAAAACTGGTTCGGTCTAAGAACCCTTCAAGATTCAAAAAAGAATGTGTAATAGAAAGAAATTCCCAACATTTACTACGAGTTTATGCGTGTAAACGTTTGAGAGCCTCGTAGAATATACAAAAAGATCCTGCAATGTTAGGTGAATTTTTGAAGCGAAGCAAAGATTTCGATTACTTGACAGAAATCTTGAAATTGAAGCTGTTGGAAAATTGCTGATAATTCCTCTCAAAGAGAAAGAGATTTCCACCGGAAGTGGCAAATCTCTGCCAAATGTTGCATTCTTAACATACACTCTTTTTTTACAATCATGCTTTTAGAGAGACAAGACTTCCTCCACTTGCTCCTTTACTTCATTCAATCAATTCAGATTACTTATTTTTATTTTTCTCACAATACCGCATATAATATCGGCTGTATATATCATCTGAACTATGGAATGGGCTATGTGAATTGGTGCACATGTGGAGCGATAAGAAAGGGCACCGCGTGATGAGAAGAAGTAAATGCAGGTGGAAGTCATAATTCATTGGAATGGACCAGCAATGGGCTTCGAATGATCAAACGAGTCAGTTTGTATGATTTGGGCTGCTTTGCGACAATTCATTTCCAAGCAGATGGAATCGAGAAATCGATGTGATATGCTCTCTATAAGCAGGCAGGAGGAAAGTGTTTCGACGTTGAGTACAGCAAACGACAATCTGAGGTTTTTGAGAAACGCAACAAGACAACGAGTTTATACTTCAAGAGCATTTTTAATGCACATTTGTATGTGTCTGTCTGTTTGTCTGTTCGTCCAGTAGGCTCAACTCAAGAACTACTAAAGTTAGATTTATAAATTTTGTTGGATATAATGGATGTGACAGAGAAAAAGTTTTTGTAGCAATTTTCCATATTAACCAATAACTCTGAAAGTTTACGGTGAAAAATAATTTGGGGCAACTGAATTCGATCGGATTACAATAAATCTTCTTTGAGAGTTTATGCGAGTGGTTGTGTTAAGCAACACATGAAGGCATTGTTTTGCTAACACATCAATTTTCAGCAATTTGTATGGCTGCTCGATCAGGACAACGAAATACAAAGGCGCATACCGCAGCAGTCTCTTTGATACTTCTTTGTGGCCTTCCATAGCCGGCACATTTATTATTACCAAGCAGTACACTACCAGATGATGATAATTTACGTTATCCTCCGAAAAAGAAACTTTTATTCCTTACAATTATGTACATCTTTACACATAAATGTTCCTTAACACGCAGAGAACAATAAGAGTTGGGCGATATAAAGGTCGAATTAAATGAAAAGAATTGTTGCAAAACCTGATTACAAGACTCGAAGTTAATAAGTTTTCTTAGCGTCCGAAACCGATGGAGGGAGAGAGGAGAGGGAGGAAAGGAAACAGTCAAAAGAGGGAAAGATAGCGTTGTCTTGCTTTAAAAAGTTTGGATGTCAGGATGTGTGTCGGCAGTGACCGATTTTTTTGAACAGGAAATGAATCTATGGGGGAAGTTTATCACTTCTGAGTGAAAAGAATTTCTTCATTGGAAAATAAACTAATAGATTTTATTGTTAATTGCTGTATTACGATGATATTTCCACGTTCCGCCATGCTTATCACAGAAGTATTTCAGTTTTGTTCAACACTAAATGTAGCTGGATTTATGGTAAAAGGAAACAATGAAACGAGGAGCAATCGGAAGGAGTAAACAAGGAATACTTAACAACTTCAGAAGGCAAATGGAAAGACGTGCATGCGTAGTGACTATTCATACACAACGACGCCTCAAAGATGGATTTTTCATTGCGAACACTGACACTGCGGATGTGATATTCATCGTAATCCTCTCGGCTTAACTTTAGTTTGGAATAGATCCCATTTTTGCGTGTCGCTAAGACACAAAATTCTGAAACTTCTTAATGCCCAATAAAATTTGAGACTCAACTCTGCGGGCAAGACTTTTGGCACATCGCAGACAATCACATCGTCGGCCCTAAAGTAAGATGTACGAAGATATTTGTCGCTGAATGGTCCATTCAGATTGTAGTCGACATCAGCCGAAAAACTTTATGCCCGTCTTCTTAGTCTTTAAAGGCTAAGACCCAAAACTGCTGGACGGACAGACAGACAGACAGACACCTGCACATCAACCACAACGAACTAATGCGATGGTAGTGCTATAGCGCTGTCCAGTCCGCGAAAAGTTCTATTGAAAGGTATGGAGAAACATTTACGAATTAATATCTTTTGCATGAAGAACAGAGCAACTTTTGGTGCTCATCATACGACGCACTTTATCGCTTATCATACAGCGCCGCTTCAGCTACGATGATCCCGTAATTCACTGTTTCAAATCTGAACAGCTCAAGTGCCATTTTGCACTGAAACATGAGAGGAAGTTGGCATCTAGGTCCAGAGTAGTTTAGAAATTAGTTGCGAAGAAGAAAAATGGGGTATCAAGATCGGTCCCTTCTTCCACCCTCTCCATCCCTCCCTTCACCTCTCTCCCCTTTCCCCTCCTACACTCACTCACATACACAAACTCTGTTCGTCACTTCTGTGACACCTAAGTTCGAAAGTGAGGAAATCAGCTGAAGCGGAAATACATGCCGCCTGATTAAACTATTCATTCACGTCCACTCCCATATCCGCCTCACCAATCGAACGTAGCTGCGTTTTTTTCAATTAAAGGAAGGTGACTAATGGAGTCGCCAACTGCGATCTTTGAGAGGTGACAGCGTCTACTCGAGATTCTATAGAGGCCGCTTTCAACTGCTTTCTTGTAAACCAATGAATACAATGATAGGAAAGGAGAAGTGAAGGGATTTCGTCAACTATGTGACACATGTGACAGACATCTGAATCCTCGGCGCACTGAATACGTCTCTTCCAGGAAGGTACTTTCCTCTTAGAAATTAATAAAGAATTGTTGACAGCAATTCGGCTACTTTTCAAAGTGTTCGGATAAGGCTGAGGTTGTTGGTAAATTTCGGCCTGCTTCCCAGATTTATCTTTTCATGTATCAGTGTGCTGATCATTGAAAAAACGATGCAGCGGTGAGGACTCAGTGAATGACCGGCTTAATATAAACACAAATTTTTGCTCTTATCTTAGCTCTATTCGCTGATAATAAATCTTTGACGACTTGACAAATCTCCGCACAGATATCAGAGTGTTGGGTACACTCCGGATTGCCCTCTCTGAGTGTCGTTATCTGGCCTCAGTATTAGTTGGCCAAGGGTCGGCTATGCAAAGTTTATGGCATGAAGCGATTTGCATTTAATTTTGGATGGATGGAATTAATGTGCAATGGCCTTCGATGAACAACATCAGATTATGATATGAATTAATAAAATATAATTTAACGTTTAGAGGAATGGAGGACACAATGAATTTTCTAAGAAAAATACTCTTCGCAACAACAAAAAGGAAAAGGAATACAAAAGACCAATGAAAGACGGCAAATGCTCGGCGCCTATCGATTCTCAACAAAAACTCCACGTTGCTTAAGGCAGATTTCAGAAAACGATGCAAGCACGCTTAGCCTCTGTCCATTGTTTTCATGCTGTCCATCGTATTGCATTTCGGTTAGGATTGCTTCAGTGACACGCCAAAAAAACAGTTATTTGCAGGGAACGGCTGATTTCAACACTGATGGCAGAAAGGTCTCAACAGGGACTTTTAGATACTAACAAAGCGGTTGCATGATCTGAATATTAAAAAGAAGAGTTTGGGTTTCTGGTGTATTCGCAAATTGTGTAAAACGTTCCCCTCCCTTCCCAAAGCGGGCAGAAACTATGAATAAGACTGCGACTAGTTAGCATTGCTAAGCGGCTGCACAAGGATTTGGACAAGGCCTTAAGAACGCCTGCGAACGGTGTTCTATGATTTGCTGGAACGTTAAACGGAGAGGCAGTTTATGACATAAGTTCGATGCAAAATCAACAAAGCCCAAGGCAATATAGAACATGAAATTAAGCCGCAGAGACCTTGAGCAAATGAGTCGTTTACCTACGTTGACTGGAGCATGAATCCCACTAGATGCCAATATTTCGCAAAGGTGTTGCAGCTTCAAGTATGCTTCAGCGCCCAACTTTTATGACTACCTCTGCAGGACAAAATCCATGTGTTAATTATGAGCACTAAAAATACGGAAATGAAATATGCGGCTAATCTGGCGAGGTAAGCTTGTCGAGTAAGCCGATAGATAGCCTGTCGCGTGGAGGTGTGCATAGAAGCGCAGCACTCAGAACTAGTTCGCGGTGTTCTCAAAGCGAGGCGCACATCGCTGCCTATTGCGTCTTCTGCCTAATGCGTTGCGCTGCTTCACATGAGCTAATGAATGCATGACATGCATCACTAAGTCTGCACAGGAACACATTTGACATGGACTTTCCTTTCCGGAACAACTCTGACTTCGCTTTCTTTTCCGCAATTTAAGTGAATATAAAAGTGGACGAATAATTACAGAGAACACTAAGATAACTAACTAGAAACAATAAGTTGGCCAATATGATGGTGAAATGGCAGCAGTGAAAGGATGATGCCTCAAACAATCACTGAAGTTAAAATATATTCCAAAATGTACCTTCAATATCTTCAGTCATTCACCATTATAAGGAATATCTCGCCAGCAAAACAGCCTTTGCTCCTATCACCAAGCTTTTCGATATTCTTCTCTTAGGGCATGGGATGTTAAACTCGTAGTGAAAACTTATCCCTCACGTCCTCTAAGGGTTCATATTTCACGGCAAGCTTTGTGGGGAGCTGAGGGAGAAGGAGAGGGAGATTAACAGCTACATTCCGCTCAACTTCGTTTATTTGTCTTTTCATCACTAGACATCAAGCAATCCTCTGACGTTATGCGGCCGTCGATCGACGTTAACACAACATGAAAGTGCTTCGACTTTTTAGGTCGGAAATGTTTTAAAGCAAACAAATCGTCACACATATAGAAGCACGAAACAATCTTCGAGGCAATTTGCCGTGCTGAATGCACCCAATCAGCGCTCTTTTCATCGACACTCACTGCAATCGCGTTTCGCAACAAACTCACTCCCAATTGTGCTGTTCATCTTGTTGCGTTCATCGATACAAAATAAGAAACGACAAGAAAACTAGCTGCAAATGACCCTCAACGAACGAACACTTCTTTCTGCCACTTCTGCTTCTGTAATTCTCGAGTAGGATCAATAGAGATTTGGGCCAAAATATGAAGGCTGTTTCAAGGCAAAGAGCACACTGACTGCAAGGGACATCGATCGATATTGCAGAATTGAATAAGGTTATAAGAGAATCGAAGCGAGGTATTGTACGGCATAATAATAAAACATCAAGAAGCAGCATTTGGTTGAATCGGCTGCCCGGTTAAGCTGAAGTTCTGGATCGGTGAAGCATATTTTGAATTCCAGTCACGCATGAAAATCTTTTCGTTCAGGTCGGTGACAATTTGAGATGTTTGTATCGTATTGTCACTCTGTATAACGACCCCGAGACCTGCTGTCGAGATGAAATAATCGCCGGACCAATTCGATGTGCCTATATTCATAGACAAGTTCATCCTTTTGCCATACACAATTGTCATTATATCTATACATTCGGAAATTTAGACATCAGATTCTATGTACGACGCGGAATAGATTATCAAATAATATTCTACAATATCTGTTAACCCATCCTTAGTAAGTTTTAGCAGTGGTAAAGTGTACGCTTCACTGCTATAATATTAAGTTTTTCTGATAATTGGCTAACCTCCGGCACTGAAAAGGTGTATGATCACACTGTATGCATTTTTGAACATATGTCTAGCTAGATGTGGGAAATTGAGAATTTATAAAGAAAGGAAGGGAGGTGGTGGAAAGGGACGGAAGATCATTTGACGTCGACATCATTCAAATGCATTCCGCAGTCACCGACAAACCATTTTATTAAAAATAAAGCTTATTAAGTAGGTCGCACTTAGCAGGTGCTCGGAATGGGCTCAATGATGTCCAGGTACTTTTAAAATTTGACATGAGATTTCATCCGGAAAAGAGCAAATGCTTTCAGGAAAATGCTAGGAAGGTGCTTAGGTATTGTTGAGTGTTATTACAATTCACTTCGAAGACGTCTAAAACATACATACGTGCTCTTATGAGGTGAATATTGGATGCTGAGGAGACGCTTTGATGCTCGTATGAGGTGCTCATGAAGTATTCAGCAGACCTAACTGCTATCAGAAGTTGCTAAAGAGGTGATCGGGTAATGCTTATGGGTGGAAATAGCCGCAAAATCCAGATGTGCCTACGAGATGCCTTTTGAGCGCTTCCGATATGCTTATACGTGATGAGAAATTTACATTCACGATATGGCCAAGATATGCCTAGGTGGGATCGTAAGTGACTGAATGAAGGGATGAGGCCCCATTACCTAAGATATAGGATATCTACGGGAGAGGAGAGGAAAAGGTGCTAGGATATGCATGCGATGGGCGTTACAGATCTTCGTAAATTTACGAGTTCGAAGAAGGAATCTAAGTGGACAGTATATCACATTTCTTCGTGTTGCTAGCTGATGCTGTAGTTCCTGACTCGGATGATAATCATTAATTCTGTCATATCTTCTCAATTGCCAATGCCTAACATCCTCCTCGCCAGGCTTTGAATACTTCCGGACCGGATTCAGGGCTGAGATTGAGTCATTTCCGAAGAAATTTTCTGAATGGTATTCGTCAGCCGCTTGAAAAGTTACTGTTCCGTGAGGACGCAGACATGCAAAATGCTTGATGCTAAGTGGGGAGGAAGGACAGGCAGCTAATACCTATAGGACGCATGCGAATTTAGAGATAGATGATACTGATAAATATGTAGGCAACGAACCAATGTATGCGCTGTTATCGGTTACCATATACTTGTTGTGGTTCACCCTGGAATACGGTATCTGCGATTGATTGCCGAAGGCGGGAACTTCAAAAATACGCACCTCAATGGATCCGGTCGAATTTTTAAGACATTGTTTCCTTCCGGCTGAAACAGATTCGCATTTTTCATTTCACCATTGATGCTTGGGGTAGGAGGGCAATCACACCCTTTTACACGCCTTTCATTTGATGACGCCTATTAAAGGAAGAAAAAACACGCAAAGAAGCTGTTGATGTTTGCTGAGCATACCGAAAACTCTACAGCCTTGTTTTGACAACACCGATTAGCCAAGTAGTAGCCATTATCTGTTCCTGTGCTTGATCGTGCACCTGCTGAAAGATGTGCGACTATATCCCGAGTCGATTTTTGACTGCGACTTTTGAAATGCACTTAGCGGTCAGCTTATACTTCCACCGATTTCGTATTTGATGCCAAGCTCTTTCTTCTATTTCTAGTATATGCTGCTTCATGTGGAGGCAGTGAGAGAGAGATTATGCTTCAATTCCTTGTCGGTAGCGTTAGTTCAGTTTTTGAGGGGTGACGTTCGATGACCACTATGGCCGAGAAAATTCGTTAACAATGCTGAGAAATGTTCCCAAACAATGTTGCCTCATTATGGTAGCATCCGTTTCAAGTGAGATAATTACGCACATTTCCCTTCGTTATTGTCGTCCACAAATTTTTTTCCATTCCCGGATTGGCTGACTTTGGGGCGTTGGCTCATTGATCAGAATTCATAACATGAGGCTCTGAATCTCGTATGCTCTCATCCCCTTATATCCAAAAAAAAGCTGGAATTGTTGAAAATATTAGAAAGTCATAAATTGCATGAGCAAAGTAATAGACTGACTACTGGGATTGAAAACGTAGGTGCAAGGCAACGAGACGTTGATATTGGCGAGCGAATGAAGGAATGAGTAGAGCTGCCGTCTTGTATTCTTCCACCGACTCATCAACAGCTTCACATGAATGTGGTTATATGCTGCGCTGCGTAGTGCATCATCAATAACTGGCCAATATCTGGAATTGAAGCATATTGTGTTAATAAATAATTATATGTAATTAAATAGTGGTTAACCTGCCAGTCAATTAAATAAATAAACTGGCATCACAAAGTTTCCGAAAATATCGGAAACAAAATACGGTCGTGTTGAATTTTGATGCTTGAAGTTGAATGTAGTGTGGGAGCAAACAGGCTATGAGGCAAACGAAATATTTCCGTGTTGTTAGCAAATCAATAGATAGTTGAATGTTCCCGCTTTAGGCATGCTACTTGTTGCAAATTACTACTCTGTTCACTTATAACTGTTTATTATTTTCCCTATATCACTACACTTTGCAGCGTAAACAGACGTCTATAACAAATATGAAGCTAAGTCGACAAATTTCCTACAGCAATCATATCCTTTTTAAGTATCACCACTTCCTGTCATCCTGGACCTGCCAATCATCCGGTCACA
Source organism: Toxascaris leonina (assembly GCA_022844705.1). Taxonomy (NCBI): domain Eukaryota; kingdom Metazoa; phylum Nematoda; class Chromadorea; order Rhabditida; family Ascarididae; genus Toxascaris; species Toxascaris leonina. Next base: position 45,646 of record JAARMF010000148.1, on the reverse strand, counting down.
TGGCCATTGCAACTCCATACACAAAATGTGAAAATATATGGCATTCAAATGTGGACATAAATTTTCCCATGACTCCATCTATTGCCGATCATTTCTTTCACAGACCCACCTCATCTCGACCTTTAATTCAAGGTCATATCTATCGGAAACAAGTACTCTTGCACATCACATTAGTTCGTTCCGTTGCACGACCATCTGACCAAACTTGGCAACGAAATTGAGGAAAGTTGTCCGTGCAACCATCCTATTCGTTTCTTTATTTATTATTTTCTAATGTTTCTATCAGTGGGATTCTTTTTTTTTCCTTTTTCATTTATAACNTTCTTTATTTATTATTTTCTAATGTTGCTATCAGTGGGATTCTTTTTTTTCCTTTTTCATTTATAATAAACAAAGAATTTCGATCATCAACTTTGACGTCTGAAGACAAATGCTTAAATTTGCCAATTTCTGAACAAAAACCTCGATTTTGACCCAATATTGTATTAATGCAATATTTCAGTTCGCTTCTAAGCATTTTTTGGAATATTATGATTATGTATATGATTATTAGTTAATTTTAGAAAATAATATATCGTTAAGCAATAAATAATACAATTATATATGTGATGCGATATAGGAAATTCATTTAGTACAACATTTTTTCGTGATTTATATATTAAGAAAATATATTTTCTGAAAAATTTTTCGAAGTTCCCATATTGAATTTCTCTATAAAAAATCGGATTGCTATATAAGCATTACGAATTGCTTACGGATTATTAGTTGAATAGAGCAGTGCTGGTATATAGTCCATTACTGAAATGTGTATAAACTGACGTGCTGTATTGATCACCCTCAGAATAGCGTCGATGTCATTTTCGCGTCCCATTGGGCATAATGGTGGTGGTGCTGACTGAATGATAGAACTTGATGAAGAAGAGTCGAATTTTGCTTATTTGCAATTGGTGTTAATAGCATTCCTGATCTCATGCCTTATTTATGCATTTGCGATCTTTTCGCATTGCAACAATCTGTGTAACACTCATTGCAACACCCTATTGCATATCCTTCAAATCTGTTTGCTTTGTGCAATGTGGAATGCCATTGATTAGCTTTCCAGCGAATTATGAGTAAGAGCGAGCGGATTTCTTGAATAGATTTCTCGAGGTGTTGCTAACTGAGGTATCAGTAAGATTCTACTGGCAAAGCAACGCTGCAATGAAATATCCGCAAAATAATTTCAGCCATCTCATTCTATGAGTGTCCACGAACTGTTTTTTATTTCTTCACCCATGTATAACTATTTGAGGCTTGCTAAAAGCTTTCTAAGCTTTCCGCAATAATTAGTGTAACTATTGCATCAAGCAACTAATTCAGCCTTCCAGAAAAGCAATTTTCTGAAATATTCACGCATCTTTGCGGCTTTGTTATGCTCTGTATTTGCTACTTTCGTAGACACTGCTATACTTTGAAACTCTTCAATCCCATCTGAAACTATTTTGAGGGGTACTTTCAAAAAACATAATTGTATTCCGATTTTGTAAATTTATATCTCTGGTATCAGATCTTAAGAACCCTCTGCATATCCTATAATTAAACTTCTTTACTTTTGATGCGCTTACCGAAAAGTAGACTGCTGAATGCTCGTTATTCAGCGTCACATCCATTGGGTTGTTACTGTTATAGATGGTTGATAGATCGGCTGGCCAACTCGAAGGCAAATCCAAGTTGGGTGCTCCCATATGCCAGTATACATCGAACAATTTGCTCGCATCACTTGCCAAGCATGGACAGTCGAATACGGCGATGCCCAACTCTTTCACCTATTATGCACAGGTATTATGCATCGATAAGGTATAAATGTGTCTATGCAGTAATAATTTCAGACTGATGTATCTCTGTTTGGCGTTGTTTTGCTAGCTTTATATGAGGCTCGTTGTTCTTGAATTGCACCACAGTCTACGGTTTCAGTAGTTATGTAATGCAGTACTTGACTTGATTGAAACTTTGAAAATTGACTAGATTTGACTGATTGGTTTAAGGCAGACACATTTTATATATTACACGATATACAACTGTTTTCAAAGTGATAGCGCCCGTTGTGCTGATAGTTCTCCGAAAAAGCCGAACAACTTTCGCGAACTGAAGTGCTAAGAAGGGTGATAAAGTGATAGCGAAACAGCAAATACGGTACCATTATCAACGTCTCCAATCATCATGCTAGGATATGAGCTTATTGTGATGCTTATTTCGCGCAACGCATCTTCCTCACTAAAGAATGAATTTCTTTTATAGGGCAAATGCTTTCTGCTCGCTACTTATTGCCATACGGAATGTGTTGGTAACGAATAAACGAACTGATATGAATAATTCGTGAAGAATTCATCATTAACTATGCATTCATTCTATTATTGGCAAGAAATGGTGTTTCGAGACTGGCTTCTTTACAGTCAAGTTCCAGTCCAACCTGTGTCAGTGCACGCCAATCAATATTAGCGGAACCGAGATATAAGTGCTTATCATCGACCAGCCACGCTTTTGTGTGCATTATCCCTGAAATCACCACAGCCTCACCTTTCAGCAACTTTTTCAAGGATTCTTTCATTCAGTTCATTTTGCTGAACTGAAGAACGTTAGACTTTTAAGAATTATGTTTAGGCCTTTTTCATCACCCTACACATTTACTTACATAGATTTTTGATGCCATTGCGGACTGTCGCCAACTCATCCCATCTACCGAGGGGCAAAGGATGTGACGGACTGTGAAACAAACGAAGTCACAGTGTTTGGATGAGCTTTGCAATGCATTCAGCTCTCCGATATGAATGCATTGCAGAGAGAATTGCAGTGCATTCATATCGGAGAGTTTCGAATATGAACGCTTTCTTTGTGTTTTATTTTAAAGCGATCCATCGACTATTGCTCCAAGATGGCACATAATCTGTATCACATCAGTATTATCAACCGATATCATGAATCTAATCACACGATGCAGATATTGGCTACGGGTGATAAATTGCATGCGGTGAGCGATCGGATGTCACTTGTGAGTGATCAAATTAATACCGTCATTTGAATTTAACTATGAACAAAATACACTCACCTGAGCCTAAAAAACGTGTGAAATTTAAACTCCGAACTTTCGCCCATCCGTTTTTCGCCAACTCGGCTGTTTCATTATTCTCTTGTGCATTTTGCGTAACTTCGATGGCGATTCCACGTTTCGCCGCCTCGGTCAGTGCCGTATAAATTTCAATACCCTTAAAAGAAGTTGTGTCCAGTGCGAATCACTCAATGATCAATGCCACCTCAGCAATGATTTCAATGAAAATATTTTAAACCCATTGGAAATTACTCTTTACCTCAGGGATCTCCCTCTTCCCCAAAAACTGACACTTTCTTGCAGGTCTGTGATCAAATGCACTTTTTGTTGCTTCATTCCGCATTTGATTATCGGCATTGTTGTCTAATCTTCCATAACCCGGTTACTAATATTGTCGGGATCAGAACAATTCCAAAATTCTATTCATTTAAATGAATTTCCTAGTTCATCGTTTTTCTAGGAAACGAAAATGAGAAGTGAAGAATCACTGACATCCCTCGACGTTTCATCGAAATATCCCCCTGAACTCTCAGGAAGAAGCGACCAATAATATGAGGCAATTCGGATTTGCTTCGTCGCATTCGCAATTAATCTTTTCCATGCGTCGGTTGTCGACATGAAACCCGAAGGTGCTTCATATGTCAAATTGGCCGGGATTGACTCCACTAAGTAGAACCTATAAAATAACTTTTGCACCCAATCATTGCATCTGAGGCTCTTGTTCTAGCAAATATTCACAACCTCATCAGACGTATTATAACTCATTAAAGCTGATCGAAATTCATCATGCTTCAGATTTCAGCTCTTGTCTACAATTACGGCATTGCAGAGCTTTACCAATTCCCTTTGCACTGTTCTTACTTCATTCCTCTCCTCCTCCCGTTCGGATCTTTTCTCATCCATTCAAGACAAAGGTTGGAGATTAGATGTAAGCTAACGATTTTAAAATAACCCTGAAATCTTGCCGCCTTTTATATTTACCTGAAAAATCGTGGAAATCTGAGAAGCCAACCAATTTCTAATACTGCAAACACGAGATTACTAATTGGCTTACTCGCATGCTCCGAGACACGGCACTTGAGGACCTTGTGACGTAAGCGCGATGGGCGCAGATGCAGTCGGCCAATGAACGATTTCTGATGATCCAGAATTGTCTTTCACCCCAATATAATACGCCTTCAATTCAATACATTTCAGATTCGCGTCTAATAAAAGGAGTTTGGAAATAAATTTTGGCATATGGCCTGATATTTGAATATTTCTTTAAATTCATTTTTCAATTCATATTTTTACAATTTCATTCCTCCCACTACAATTCCTTTTCAATCATTGTATACAAACAGGACAACATTTTCTTAGTGCCCGAGTAAACAACCACTCAATGATGCGTATTGCAAATTTTGAACCTCTAAATCGCAAAGATTTTTTATAATTTCGACGCATTCAGTGCACTGAAATACCAAATAACATAGGCGCCTTTGCGGTTATTTATCGGTCAAAAAAGATTAAACCTAACGGAAATATCCCATAAATCCAAGAATTATTTCATGATTAAGATGATGGTTTTATTACACTCGTCTCAATATAATAAATTCTGTTTAAGATTTATAACACATGAGATAAATATTAACACCTTTATAACACTCTCATAAAAATAATATTGATATTGACTTCGTTGATAAATGTTAACGAGAAGTTCAATGAAGACTTACACCGATCCATATAGCCGATGTGCACACAACAGCAACGAGGCAGGTTAGTGCTGGTGCTAGAATGGTTGCATTTAATTTGACCATTTGTTAATGCCAACGCTGTCGTCGATTGAGACAATGCAATGGTGTTGAGTGGAGATGCAACCGCCTAGCACGCTTGCTTCGGTATTTGGTGTGGTAAATGAATAAAATGAAAGGTGAGATGATTACGTCGTTCATGCCAGCTTCATATTACAACTCTCACCTAAAAACAGAGCCGTGGTGATTGCAAACTTAATACCTTTGATAAGCTTCTGATAGTGTTTTTATTGCTTATCAGTCATAATTATAGCGAAGAGAAGAAACACATCTCGTTAGGCACTAAGCAGCATCTTTTGTCATTTTGCTAAGCAATCAAAGCTTAGAATGCCTCGTCACTTCAGCATATTCTCTCGCATGAACGTCGCCCTTCTCCTTTACAAAATTTATTAAATTCATTTCTTTCAACCCTGATTGCCACCGTGGGGAAGACCTCTGCAATCTTATATCTATTGATGAAGTGAAAGTTTTATGACTGTTAAGAGCAAGGCTGTTCCCAAAACAGTTATGCAGTCCTCCAAGACAGACAAAAGAATTGATACATCACATTAACCAATTTTGAGAATTACATCAGTCCATCAGAAAAGAGTAAAGAAATGAAAAATAACAGTATGGAGACGATGGCGTTGTTTTGTGAGGAAGACACTGCATCGTTGAATAAAATAGGTGCTGCTAAGCGGTATTTCATAACTAGCAAAAAAAATTAAATTTCCGCGAGAATGTTATGGAGGTTGTTTGATGCGAGGAAGTGTTAATATTCTCTGTCTTTCTTGAATATATACAGTTACTATAGCAACTAAGAAATCAACTTGCATCATTATAACGTTATAATAATTTAGTTAATTAAAACGCTAATCGGTTTGGATAACTAATACGAATTATTTGGGCAAATAAGCATCGATTTGAATAATTTAGGTAAAGAGTGATCTTTCAATATTGCATTTGAAGAAAGAGCGTCCACAAATCCGAAATTCGTCTTCAAAAAAAATATTGGCAAAAATAAAAAAATCGTTGTTTCACTAAATCGTGCCCACTTTACTTTCCGTTGGGAATGGCACAATGAATTTCCTAATATTTAGCTAAACCTTCAGGAAAAATAACTTCTATTAATAACGTCGCAAAGGTATAATCCAATAGGGGGTCTCATAGCGCACAGCACCGGAAATGCGTACGTAGATGTCACTAGTTCCATTTCCAGCTTTTTTGGCACATCGCCAGTGAGTGGCAACAATGCTTGAGATTGAGATACCGACATCTGGTATCACATCACCTTTTCAAAAAGTAAATACTGCAATACATTTAACAGTAATAGAGTAATGGTCTCGACGTTATTTAAAGGCCTCTCACCGAAAGAAGTTATATTAATAAAATAAGCCATAAAAGTATGCGAATCTTTACCATAAACTAACTTGCTATACTCGTTGATATTCAAGCGTCTCTTGTATGGGTTCATGATCTGAAAACTAACATTCATCATTCAATTCTGAATTTCTTTTGCTATATGCAAATTTCTGGCAAGGTAACGCCCGAGAACTATTAATTTAAGGTCTCCGTTGGAAATCTATAAAGAGTTTGACTGCGGATACCTCGTCTATGAAGTCCGCAAGGAATGAAAGGCACATATTGCAAGAGACTGCAGAAAGAAGTTGCTCGTAATATAGAGTCGTTAATGAGCACAACTAATCAAAAACATAAGAGACGTTTAATTGCTCAGTTGTTATTGTTTGGGCCTTTCGTCAAATGGCTCTACTTCAGTCAAAGTACATAGAGCATGAGGAATTATTGATGTAGTGCTGTGAAGCATAATATTTGTCCAACAACTTAGTGCTTGATATTCTGGCGCATTTGTTTTGGTCCGAGCAGTAAAATTTGAGCTCGATGCTGCTGTTGGTTAGCTTTTAGTGATCCAATCTTATTGCAGTAGCACGCTACTAAAAACGGGAGGGGAAGTGGGAGGAGACATCTGGCTGCGCCCTTCTAATTTAGGACATCGGGAAAAAAGAGCGGAAAAGTTGTGAGAATGAAAAAGAGTGACAAAAAGCGCATCATTCTGCCTATGTGTTCATCTTAAAAGCCAACCACTCCTAGGAAATCTTTTCTGGCGACATCGGGGAATCTGCTCCATAGGACTTTTCTGCAAGCGAGAAATGACAGTGATCTAATGTTCGTATGGCAATTCGCTTTTTTTCTATCGTAAGAGAAATGCAATAATGGGTGGAGTAAAATTAACTTATTGTAATAATTAAAATAACTGCTGATAACAACTAAAACTTTTTTGCGGCCATAAAATTCTCAATGTCTTTTTGGTCATCAAACAAGAGACGGCAGGTCAGTAAACGTGAAAATAGAAAGTTAGCTGCTGAAGGTAAGCATTATGCAATGCGTCGTTGGCATGTTGACGGACTTAAGTGTTCAGCAAAAAGATGACAAAAAACAAAAATGAAACAACGGCACGTCATCGCATTGAGAGGCTTCCATCATTGTGGATCTAATGCGTTGTATCAAGCTTTAGGATTCATTTGAGTAAAAATGCCCCGATCAACAATTTCAATGAATAGCGCATAATTAATTCACCACTCTGTAATGTTAAGTAATTACTATACAGCAAAACTTTGTTTCTCGCGAAATGTGAACTAAATTCAATGGAAACTTGTTTTCTGTTGCCTTTGCGAGTTGTTTCAACGATAAACACATTGCACGGATGGGTAATGCTCATTGAAGCGAATCGCATTAATCCTCTTCAACGCACTATGACCAAACGAGTTATAGGAGCAGGAGATTTCGTTTTCCGCTATGAAACTGTAGTTAGAGAGACAAAAGAGGCGACAAACCCCTATACCCTTTCCCGTCGACAACAAAAAATTTTATAACTAGAAAAGGGGGCATTTCTGCCATTCGTAGTGGCATGCTTCTAGAATCATTTCTTAATTGCTATTCAAATGGGTTTATTTCAGCCGATAAAAGGACCCCTCCAACACGGCTGCTTCAACGTTCTGCACTCCTGTCGTCTTCCTCTAGAAGAGCCGCCTTTATATATGCCGCTAAAAGGAAGTTCTGTAGATCCCTAGTCGACGCAACTTTTCATTGCCTCTGCAATGCAATTCAATTTTATTGCTCTTAGTAGTGCGTCATCTTCATTCTTTCTCACTCGTCCGCTTTCTATACTTTCACCATGATATTTCTATAAACGCTCTCACCATTCTCCATCATTTCCGCGTTCTCTATTTAAGTGCGATCGCTATCCTTTGGAGTGGAACAATGCATTCTATTGTTGAGTTCTCCGTTTCGCAGGTTCACAAGCCTCAGGTTTGTTGTATATCGGCGGCATTCATGCGAAAATGGCCCTCCAACAACTCGTCGTACCACGCCATCTATACAAAACTGGTCATATGAATAGAGCGCACAGCTTAAGTGTCCGATGCGCAATTTGTTCGCGGAGGCTTTTTGTTGGTGCCGTTGTGAATCGTTTCGCCATTGTATGATCCACACTGTTTTATATGTTTTATATGTTCGCACAGCGACATCACAAACAAAATCAATCGATGATCGATAAGACGAATCAATCGAACAAACTGTGCGTATTGATCAATCGTTGAATTCGTATTCTCCTCGAACCTCAACGATACGTATATATCCATACTGTATCTCTATAAATTTTTGCTCGTCAAAATCCAAATCGCTAAAGCAAAGCACACAACGAGTTCCCTTATTTCATGCGTATTTTCTTTTTCTTACATCCTCTTATTTGACAACTAACAGTTCAAAGGTCGTTGCGCTTATTCCCTTACAGCAATTAGTCTGTTTCGTCGGTTTCATATAGTGCTGGTGTCATGTATCATCAGCACAACTATGTTCACACGTCACATTTCCTAAAAATGATTTAAGGCATTATTGGCGCTCTTCGTCGCCATAGGGCAGTGAGAATACCTTGAGGGATTGGCAGGTATTCTTGCTGTTTGCAGTCATCAAAAAACAAACGAAAACAACACGTGGGATGCGTCAACATCTTGCTGTGTTTCACACAAAAAGACGTCCAATGCGCAACTTAACATATCTTTTTGCCACACTTTTGAGTGCTAACAACTCACTACACTATGAGGATGTCTCTTCGTATGCAATAAGTGTTACCTCTTTAGATTACTGTTTTGCTATTCACAATAATGGTGGAATGACCCTTTGTGTCCAATATCTACAGTAATCCCCTTTGGCACTTCAATGAGCGTAATGATTTTGGCATAATTTATTTCGACCACATTGAGCAAGTACAAACAACCAAAAGTCATTTCGTCGTTTGGCTTGTTGGTGGAAATAAAGTCCATAAATGAATGCAGCGAAATTTGCTTTGAACAGCGAGCGAAAGTTGTTTTTGGACAATAAATGGGCAGAGTGGCATTCGTTCTGACCAATAAGTGGACACAACGAATATTGTTTCAAAATATTCAGTTTTATTTTAAAATCTGATAAATTTGGGTACTGATTTATTGCTTTTACAGCTCAATTCGACTTCGATTTTCTCCGAAATAATTCACAGAGTTGATCATTATTTAGAGAATAGTTTCTTATACTGGATATCCCATTCTAATGATTGTTTAAAATGAGAGAGGGATCAATTGAAAAGGGAAGATTCATTCAGATTATTATAAGATACCATTCATACCTCTTTTTTAGAATTTTTAGCCGAAAGTTTTGCTAATACTAGTAGCAAATTGAGAGATAGAGGTTGCACAAGGCAAACATTGACTAATACACAAGAATGTTTCATCAACAATACAACGATAAACAAACGGAACACGGAGGATTAATGTTGAGAAAGACTCCGATATAAGTGACTTGTAGCAACATATCCTTATAATTCTAAATAACTTTCTTTCAAAGTGGCAATAATTTCTAAAATTTGAAGGAAGCGAAATTTCACTCATTTCAAATATATCGCTTTTTTCATTGAGCGCTAAAATTGCAAACAGCTAATTCGCCTCAAAGTATACAAAATTTGGAAAGAGTTTTCACCAGTTAGCTCCAACTGTTACCGTTAACAATGAAGCATTGCAACGTTAAACTCATTGTTTCAGTGTGCAGACAAAGAAATGCAAAAAAAACAACTTTGAGACATTTGCACAATAAAGGGCACATAGACGAACAGCTCTCTGAAAATGCTTTTCTATGGCACCGAGACGAACAGCTCTCTGAAAATGCTTTTCTATGGCACCGACGCCCCGTCATTTGTTCAAGCTTAATGCTAGCTAACGTTCCTCTAAGTTATTAATTTCACGACTTTTTCTATATAGCAGCTAACTTTTAAGGCGATTCACTCATCTAGACGCTTCTTAGCTGAGCGCAGCTTTGTGACCCGATATTTCAGGATATCTTGCTAGCTAAATGGTCTGTTAGGAATTCGTATATGCAAAGCTCATCTTGACAAGTGTTGTACAAATACGTTTACCTCTGTCTCTCTGGTAGCTGCAACTCTTGAACTATCCAAGCCTCAGCTCCGACATTTGATGATTATTGTGTTTACGATGATTTTCTTTATCAGTACTCGAACTGATCTGTCAACTTCGAAAGGAGCTGCACGGTATGTCGAAAAGGTTGAGTGTATTTTATAGTCGGTTGGGGTTGCAGATAATAGGTAGAAAAGTGCGCGGGAAGAGATGAGATTATAAGTGCTTTTGCATTCTCTTTATTCGACCAAACAGTCCCATCAGTTTTTTGATGGGATGCAGAAGTTAAATGCAAACCTTGTTCACGTCTTATGTTCATGATAAGTGATACGAATAATAATGATAAGAAAAACAATGGTGCCTTCACACATACCCTCATACTGATTGGTTAACCCCTTATACTGGCTTCAAATTTGGTCTGTTTTAGTTTCAAAAACTTGCCACTGTTGGATGGCCAGTGATAAAATTGCCTTCAGACAGGGTCAACCACAAGATCTTCCACCGTCTGCGCGGATGCAAGGTCGCGCGTTTGCATCCGTCTGCCCACAGCCTTTTCATTGACAATCAGGTAATGCTTTCATATGATAAATGGTTGGGCTTGTGCCACAAACCTTCTGAAAAAGATGCTTTTTGAAGTTTAGCATATTTACTTTGCAACATGATGGCGCTGGTGTGTGCGTACATATATGTGTATGTGCCCATGTTTGTCTGCCCAATGGTTGCAACTCAAGAAACGTTGAAGCTACAGTTTTGGAAGTTGATATACATAATCTACACTGCATCATGAGCTATTATTCCATACTCCACATATGCAACGGTTTCGAAAACTGATTGATGCGTGGATTATGGTTATTTAATGGTGCTAAACAATTTGCATTCACCGTTTACCAGTCGGACTTTCATTCTACACCAATCGAGCTAAAGAAAAACGAACCTTATTTAAATAATTAATGCGGACACTTGGATTAATTGGAATATGGCGGGCCCATTTCGCATGCTTCATTATTTGTAAGCAGCTCCTTAACCCAACCGATCTAATGAACTAGTTGCAAAGGCGCAATCGCTTTGATAAGCTCCTTCACTTATTTTCAAAGACTTGTTCTCACTTTTCACCGAAGTACAAGGTTACACCATAGCAGATAGCATCTATCTTTATGCAAATTTGTCGCACCTATAATTATGGCTGACTGACTGGCTGCCTCATTCTACACGATCTTGTCAATGAGGTGTCTGCTGAATGCTTAATATATTCCGGCCATTCATTTCTGCAATTGCTTCGATGCTCAAAAGGCTAAGATTTCTGGTTGAAACTAATAACCAACTCCATTCCACTGCATTCCTGCACCGAAATAAGTGTAGTCTTTGTGCAGTTTCTTAGTGCTTAAATAGGCGCTGATGCTTGAAATCTATCGTTGCGGGCATTTAGAGATGCTCTTATGATGTGTGCTCTTGCCTTGACATTCTCCAGGCTGAAGAGGATTTCCAGCTATATCACTGAGTTTAACATAAAATAAAGTATTCTTACGACACAAAATCTCGCAGATCGACAAGCGATGTGCAGATGTATTTCTTTGTTTTCTGAAAAACAAACCTCATATCCAAAATCGGTTTGCTTCATAATGTTTATACAACTCATTCGTTGCTGAAGCGATCAGACTACTGTAAGATTGGGCAGTACTGTAAGAATTGAAGAAAAAATGCTGAGGATCCCTCGATTTACAGCCGCTCGTTCTAACCTCTAAATTCTCGTGGAACAGCTGTGGACGAAAAAAGAGCAACGATCCTGCGCCACTGAGGGTGACTGATGCGTGGTTGCAATTCACGAGAACAATGCTGATCCCGGCGTATCAGAAAAATGTGAGTCGACACATTAAAGAATGCTTTTTATTTTCTTATCAGCAGTGCAAAAATGAAGCAGCCGAGCCCATCGAAGTCCCACAATTTCTTAAAGAAACTTCCATCAACTGCTGTTGCTTTCACCGAAAAATATATATGTGTAACAAATGCCATTGAAATGTCTGGTTCTAACTTCTCGTCATTCATTTTCCATCTATGATTGGTGAAAAACTAATGAACCATCTCTGTCGTGCCACTCGTTTCGGTTTATCTGTCGTTCGATTCCTCTTTCCACTTCTCCCCTTCCTCATTTTCATCCCAGTTCTCCTCAAACAATTCAGTAATGATGTTTGGAGACAATACAAGCTAAGGACAGAGACAGCGCCATTAATCCCGCACAGTATATCTATGCGGAATTATTGTCGCAGTCTACATCAGTGAATTGCTTTTGTGATCAGATTGTGAGCAGTTGCACGTACCATTGATATAATTACAGGGAAGGATTTGTTTGGTGGGCTTTATAGGGCCGAATAACAAAAAAATAAATAAATGCTAGCAGGGCAAATGCGTGAACAACATATATAAGTGTTGGCAAATTTATCTGATAGTAACTTTGACATCCAGAAATCGTTATGAGTTGTTAATTGAGTTGCAGAGTCACACGATATTTAGCAAGAAGCAGCACACTTCATTGATATCAATTGTCACCCTATCAGATGGAACTTGGATGGGAACAATCGTTCGTTTTGGCTAATGAAAGGAAAAAAGGGGCTAATGAGTGTATAAGGAAACATTTTAATATTTAGATTGCAGTGTGTGACTTGTTATATTTGTTTGTTTAGTAATATTGTTGCTCATCAAAGCTGCAATGAAAAGATAAAGGTGAAAACACAACGAGCACATCACATTGTTTGCACACACGCAGATACGCAGATATGCACATAAATGCAAGATATTCGTAATGAAGAAAATATACTATTTTGATGAGTAAAGTTTGCTATTTGAATAACTAAAATTCGACCCTCTAATAAGAAAGATGTAATGAATGAATGAGTAAACCTTACTTACTATGACAGAAAATACCTTACTTAACCTACATATACCTTAACAGGCACCCTCTTATTACTAACCGCGACGCTTTATAGGAGGCGTCACGGCTAGTAATAAAGGTCCAAATAAATAGGATATATTTGCAATAATATAGAAAATGTCAGAGAGACCAAAAAATTTTGACCACAGAGCACCTGACGAAAGCATTTTGCTAAAGCATGAACTTTGCATTCGATAAGCACTAATTGCGGCAATCACATGCTTAATTCTCATAAAATTAACCATCTGACGGAAGAATAAATCGTAGTTTATTTTGTGATGCATGGAAGGAAGCTGTTAATGCAGCCGACCTCACTAATGAGTCAATAACTATCGACTCCGGAGTCACATTCATAAAAAAATTATTTCAACACCTGGTCGAAATGGAATCACTCAGCCAACCACTGTTTAACGAATATTAAGTGCACTTTAATTAGCAAGGGTCAATTTGCAACGATCTGTATGTAACTATTTGTTTCTTGCGCAAATGTTAGATGCATTGATACCTAAAATTACACAGAAGAAACTTTGACTGAATTGGATTCCACTGCTAGCTCTAGTTAAAGGCGTGGATAAGACGGTGACTGAAGTCCTATTTGGTTCACACAAGAGGCGTTATTTGAAATATTTAAAAAGTTTATAACTGAAAACATTCGTTACACGAAAACAGGTGGCATGTTGGAACGGCGTTGTGTTCGCCGATGCGAAGCAGAACGTGCATGTGAAAAAGAGGGGTCAGAAAAAAACAACTGCTTAATCTTTAGTGCACTGAAACGAGCACTACCAAATGCCAACTTTCGATTGACTTATCTTCAGTGGTCGTTCCTTTCCCTCATGGAGAATGCTTCCGATTACATCAAATGAAACTTTACTTCATGCAACTCCTGAACATTCATCAAATGGGAACTTGTATTTCTCGAATAGTTGAGTACGTTCGATCAGTTTCGCGTTTAAACTTGGCGCATAAAAATAAATCCGTAAAATTTCATCGATTTTCTTTGGCAATGTGTGAAAATTGGCCGAAATATCTGCACATCCATGAAGCACATGAAGTAACAAATGAAAAACCTGCCTTTTCTTATCGCGTTCACATCAAACGTAAAGGCCGAACATGTTTAATTGCTCGAACGACAAAGGTTGTTTATCAGAATGTCGTCTCCCCTTGTTGGAAAATGACTCGTATTTCCTCTCAAAAAACACAAAAAGGCTGACTCAGTTTTTGGACAATCAATAATACAGGTGCCAAGCTTCATGATTATTGTTTCCCACGTTCGCTGGTCAGCATTTCGAATAAGCAAACGTATATCCATGCATACGAAGTTGCATTTATTGTAATGGGAAGAAAATATCCCAAATAAAATGCGATAAACAATATCGGAAATATTCGAATGAAGCGGTATACTTTGAATCGAATAGAAATATACATTTTAGCACTAAATTTGGCACATTTTCTGAAACTAGGCCTCCTCGATATCAGCAAATCCTCCTTGTAAACGGCCTTCACTAAATGACCAGCTATAATTTGCGTTTAGTTTCTGCCACATTGAATCGCAACAACGATCGTCACGAAAACGTGAGGATTTGATTGATTTCGTCGGAGATTACCGTTGTTGTCGCTCCTGTAGACTTTTCGATTTCCATCTCTATTGGTCAGTGCCCTTAATGGATTTCGCGCCGTAATGTTCACTAGTGGTAGAAAATCGTTTTTCCCGGGTGACTGATAAAATTTCTTTGTAAGGGATTCATTGAATCAGTGGAATGCTTTGGATGAGTTTTCATTAGCCAATACGGAATTGTTATGGACCCCGAGTGTCATATCACATTAAAAAGCAAAAGCTGCTAATAAATAAAAAGCTTTGGTTTTTTCCCATCGCTCTTTGTTCCACATGTACAACTTGCCGTTTTATAATAAATGCAGCGGTTTTTGATTGAAAAGCGAGTGGAAATGATAAAAAAAAGGATGCAACTTCCAAAGAGTTAATAGCGAAAGACTTTGGATATATCTGAAAGCTTGACGGACCGTGTGAATGTCTATGTATTTGTAATGCTCCCGGGAACACTAAGACAACGTTAGAGGTCTAAGCAATCAGCTCACACTTCTCCATTCGTCGTAATCTCCATTTCAACTTGAATTTCTTCCAAACATTTCAAGGATAAAATCGCTTGCTGCACGCTAGAGTTCACTATTCCTCGCAGATGAAATAATCCCTCAAACATGAGTATCTCCTTGGAATATGGCGATGAGTGGAAAACATTATTGCATATTGACAATGTTTAAGCCTAGGATAACATTTGTGGAGCAGTGATTGCGGGGTTAATTCGTATCTCAGTGATGGTCCATCTATTGTTTATTTTTTACGCGTCTTCTGGAACAAAGACGAGAGAAAGGGAAAGCGCATCTCTCTTTTTGCTGTTTTACTTTGTTGGGAGTATCACTTCTGAACACGAAATAAATTGAATTCGACTGAACCGTCTTAACTTCTGCTCGATGGCACGTCGAGCTCCTCTCTACGCAAGTCTGCGGTTTTGTACGGTGTTCCATAGCGCGCTCACTAGCTTTACTGCCTGCTTGTCTGTGTGCCTCCTGCAAGGCAGACTGTTTGTCGTTCGGCGGCTAGTTGCTTCGATGGGGTGAGCAACAATGCTCTAAGGAGGTAGGTAGCGGTGGATGGGAAGCAGCCGCCAATCGTTGTGGCCAGCCAGCTAGCCAGCCCGGCTGCCGCTTGTGTGTCTATGATATATCACACTGGATGAAGGAGAACGGACATTCATCACTGGCCAAAACCAACAAAAACATTTCCTGTATCAACGCCGTCGTCATCGGAACGCTGTGGCCACAAATGACACAATCGCACCAATGCCAGCCCACACCGCAGAGCCGCCGAACATATCGCCCGGAAATGGCGAGCTCGATAACGCACCACAAATCACTATCCTACTCTTGCACAATGAGGTACTTTTATATGCCATTAGTTGCAGCAAAAGCAACTGAGTTTTTAAGGACAAACTTGAGGCACTGATGCTCAACTATTCGGTCATAGAAAAGCGAAGTCAAGCGTCGGCACAAAACACAACATCTGAATCATTGCAAACTCAAATAGACTTTAATTGCGATAATTTTTCCCAGTGAAGTGCTCACAGCATCGTATCGAAGACACCTGTCGAGCACTGAAAGAATCCTCTATGCAACTTATCATGGCGATAACGCATTTTTATAGGCCAATTGCAAAATCGCTCTTGCAAAAGTGCATTATGGCGACGTCATGTCTGTGCGTCTGTGTGCGCGCGCCCGCTTGTCTGTATGTTTAGTTTCATTTGAGGAACAGCTAGAGCTAGAGCGATGAGGTTTGATGGCTACAATGTGCGACATGGGATTATTTATTACGCTATATTCCGCGTTGGTTCATTTACCTGGAAAGGAATGAGTCATTCAACGGTGAAAAAATCGAAATTTTTTGCTTGGAGTGGATTTTTATTTCATAGCAGTTGGATTTGTGCTTGAAAGCAGTTATTCCATACAAAAAAAACGAATCTTTTGCGAAAGACTTATAAGTGCGGTCGGTTCAGCTGAGATGTTAATGCACTGTTTTGCATTCATATATCCATTTTGCCAGCAAATTATATATGGAAATGTTTGGGGAGATCAGTGAGACGTAAAATTTCATAACAAGGAGCTATAATGATATGCTTCTCGATTTGTTTTTACTGCAGTCAAAACGACATCGTCACGGAGGTTGTCGTGGTCACAGAAACTTCGATGATTAGTTACACAAATTTTCATTGAATGTGCTCAATTTTCTGGTGGATGCTTCAAGCAGTGAGATGTTTTTAATGGTGGAAATTTGAAGATGATCGTTTTGAAATGAACCAAAGGGAACGACGGCAGACGACACATCTGTGAAAACTTTGAAGAGTTGCTTATTCACTACCAAACCATTGTATATATATATATATATATA
>JAARMF010000148.1:7994-28247 GCA_022844705.1 Toxascaris leonina | reverse complement strand
ATATATATATATATATATATATATATATATATATAAAATAAGTAAATGTAATTAAAATATACTGTTAGAGACAGTCATAATACCATTTCATTCCGTATGTATCGGTTGCCCATTAGATAACAGTAATTTGAACCTGTTACATTTAGAGATCACCAACAATGCTTTTGAAGCATTATATTAATTTGAAGCATTGAAGTAGTGGAGTGGAATACTGTTGGAAGTTACACATCGATGCGATGTATCGTAATGTCAATCCACGCAAAGAGAAGCACCTCCATAAAGCTTCTCGAAGGCATACAGTTTAAGCGAGTTAATATTTGCATTTCGAAGCCCTTCTATGCAATGAATCCTGGCTAGATGAATGAACAATTTTCTATACGAAATTAGGGGCAATATCCCTGGAAGATACATTACTTTGATTTGCTAAACAATTGAGATAAAACTTTTATTGTATTTACCAAAGTCACATCAAGACATTTTATAATTCCCAGTACACGCGCAGTAACCCAGTAAAGCTGTAAAACAATTTAGAGGATTGCTATGAGCAACGTTTTCTCTAGCAATTGTTCTTTCTATCCCAATAAGGAACGATTTAATTTTTGAGGTCATATTCGGCTGTCGCCTTAGTCTCAACACCTCGAAAATTGTCCAAGATTAACGTAGCACTACTTTAAAGATTTTCTGACGTGTCAAACCAAAATATTTATATATTTCGGAAATATAAAATCGTTCCATAGGAAGCTAACTGAGCTCTAAAGCCCATAATATTTGCATCATATCGGCAAAACAACAAACATCTGTCCCTCAAAAAAAAGAAAATTCTGAGGAAATTGGCAGCGGCAAAGAAAGTGTATATTGAGCGATAAAATACGCAAAATAGTTAATAGTGATGGCTTTCATATGAAATAATCAATACATCTGATGCGAAAAATTAATTCCATTTCACTGTCCCAAAAGGGATTAATTCATTTGGCTTTGAATTTTCAATAGGAACACGTCGCTCGTTTAGCACCCGTATTGACAAGGTGGACGCCTTCATCGTCACGCCACAGTTTCAAACAAGTCGCAAGTGTTGGATGTTTTATAGTATAGCAACCGTCTGCAGTACTACTATTCGGGAATAATGAATTGATTACAAATGTCCAATCGATCGCATCCGATGACAGACAAATATTCTGGAATAGTAACGTTGGTGAAGCCTTCCAATGCTGAAAATATACATCGATTAGAGTTGTTCGATGAGGAGCAATCGCAGAGGAAACTAAGGAAAAATCCTCACAGCAGTGATACTTATCAAAGTAGAACTAGTCTTAAGCTACTTCAAAATTCAGCTCTCTATTGCGCTCCTCAAGCAACCATCATTTTTAAAGAAAATTTTCCCATTTCGCTTGAACACTATTCAAAATGAGCTCATGTGGTCTCTGGAAGAATACTGTACATGGTTCAGGCTACTGCGATTACGATTTCTTTTTGGCGGAAGAAGAATTCGAAGAGGTGAAGTTACCATATTTCCTTCAAACAGCCAACATACACCCGAATATATATACCGGATAACGTCACTTAGGAAAAGGAACGCTCTCTTAAAAATATGGTCGACATCGGGAACCTAACGAGGTAGGAGAAATTCTGGCCACTTGTTCTAGATAGATGTGGCACCTGGCCCATTTGAAGAATGCTCACCTTGACAGCATCTAATAAGGCAGTGTTGCTGATAGAGCAGTAGTCAAGCCGAAGGATTTTCTCGGAATGTGAGTTCCTCAAAAACGAGCGAAAGAATTCGTTGTTATAGGCCGAAGTCTCCGGTGTCACCGAACAAATATCGATTGTTCTGCATTTATTGCACATCGTTTCAACGGTTTCTTGCATCGAAATGTGCCCGTTATTACCACGTATCCATGCCATCGATACGGAATTAGTATTAAACATTCGTATAAATTCCACAAATCTGAAAGAAGTCACAATTGTTGAGGAAGATGAAAATGACATTTGTTACCTATACGAATGAAAAAAGGCTTTTTAATATGCAAACTCTTATAAATTTTTCACTTTTTATAGTCCAAGATTAAGGCACACTTTCTTGAAATCAGATAAACGAATTCGAAAGACGGCGAAAATAAGGAGATGTGAGAATCGGTTTCAATTCTTTAATAAACAACCAAATCGAAGAAGTACCATTGCAAATTATTAATAAGAGTTGCGGAATAATTGCAAAATCTTTATTCATTGGCTGAATTCTTTACTTCAACCTTTTCATGCTTCAGACCTTTTCAACGATCGCATGAATCGTTGTTCAACATAATAACACAGCAAAAATATTTGTCGAAAACCGTATTAATAATAGAATTACCAAAATGTATCAAAAAATAAATTGAAAGAGGGTTTCGCTTTTGCTTACTTCTTTGGTGAAATATAGCTGAGTTTGCAGAACTTCATTTTTAGTGCCTCGCACTTTATCGGTCGATCCGTGAATACATCGGCAAGTCTTTTGACGAATTCATCAGTAAGGCGGAAGTCCCTGATTCGGAATGTACCAATTTCAGCATGCTCGAAGCACTTTGCGATCTGTTGGAATAATGCTTGAGGTGGTGTGTGCATCGCATGCTTTCGCTTCAAACGTTCATCATTGCTCTCACATTGTGGTATGTAAAGAGGAACGAGTACAGCCGATGGTGAAGAGATTGTCGGTTGTGTTGGATCAATGTAGAGCAGCACAGATGATAGCTTCGCTGGTGGACCTTCACCACGAGTGCTCCATCGACGTTTACATCCCGGCAATAGTCTCTTCACGCTGTCTGTGGGACCATAGTGCCATTGCTTGCATTGCTTTGTGAAGGTAGCACTCCTAAAAGAATTTGTTGAGTCTTGAGGCTCTGCAGCCTAGCATTTCAAAGAAGATGGACTTGAGCAAAAATCAACAGCTGCAGCTGCATTAATTAATTCTGATTTTGTTTCGGCTTAATCACCGCTGCAAACATAATTAATAAAGCAGAACAATATTCAGTTAATTTGTGTTCAGTTGTGTTCAGACAATTTCGCATGAGCAGCTCTGAACCAACTTCGAACCCAACGACTTTCCTATACAGCTCCGATAGGTTTTTGAAAGCTGTTGCAAATTTTAATCAATATTCGGATTACTCGTGTTCAATAAAAAGGCGGTGTCTTATCAGAGAATTTACAGTAATCATATTTTAACGCGCATCGAACACATAGTCGATAGTGTTGGACTGTACTGTTGCTCGCGTAATTTTGTCGAAGAAGGCCCCTTATTTCTCTAAATGCAACAATAACTACATTACTGATGAAAAAGCTCGCAGCGCTTACTCAGCGGATATTTGGAAAAGTCAACATATTAAGTGGATTTTGAATAGTGTTGCAGAGGCGCGATGCATTCCAGCAACATCAAACCCATCATCAAATTTTTGGTTGTCGAATCTACAACTCGGTTATACACCCTATCAACCGAGTAAACGGGTGATGTATTTCGCCCACGGATGATAAATGTGCCAAGGATAACTGTTGCCAAGCTGCACAGTCAAGTCAGCTTCGAAAATCCCTACAAACATTTCTGCACTGTGTCGAACAGCCCCCTGTATTCAGTTAATTTGTGTTCAGTTGTGTTCAGTCAATTTCGCTTATGCATAACATTTATGCATAACATTTCTTGCTTTGAGTCAATTCCATTCAAAGCTCTTATAACTTGCCACTATCCACAAATGCCACAATCGTTTCCCCAGAAAAGTTGGAAGTACAGATGTGTGGTCAGTTAGTTCATGATATGGATGTGTGATGTTTTGAAATAACATAACGCGAGTGTGTTAAAGAATTCAACAAGTGCTAACTTTATAGTCATCGTGAAAGAGGACTTATCAGCCTCGATCGTAAGCGAATTGATACGATGCTTAGCGAGCATATGTGCGTTTCGGTCGATCACAGACGCCCAGCGTCTACATACCAGAGAACATTTGTCGAGATCCGAACGTGGTAAATATTGCAATATGCGAAGATGAATTTCCATCGGGAGAGCACCAATAGGGAAATATGTTGGTGGCTGAAAAGAAAATCCTCTACTTTTCATTCAAGCTTAAATTTTAATGAACATGTATTTATGTAATTTGATCCAATTCGATGAGCTTTGTTTGTGGAAGATTATATGCATCGGTATTTTTTAAAACAATCTTCAACATTAACTATGAAATTTTTGTCAATTAAAAGCCTTTTTCCAATTATAAATGTTTTCCAATAAATATGCGAGTTTCCCAATAATTGGCTTTCATTAGCAGACTGATCTCAGAAATACGCTGCTCAATTTGCCATTTCAAGAGAGCATTTCATGCCATCCTTACTTTATTTATGTAGCAAGATGCACGCCAAACACTGAAATATGTATGTGAATAGAGTGAAGCGCTGTCAGCATCAACGCAGTTTGTCTTCGGCAATAACTCAAATTGGAGAGGAAACGAACGCAGTAGATTGACACTTGTGGGATATTTGAGAATCGAAGCAACAATTCATTCGCTTGCCACCAAAAACGATGTGAAATCATTTCTATTTTCATTCTACCAACCCAAAATCAACACTCCTCTAGCGATGTGCAGCAAGGAAACTCCACAATTCAAGAATTTCCTCTCTGCCCTATTCACCGCGAATTTCCTCTATTATCTAAAGATCACATGAGAAATTAAAAATTGTAGTTATTAGCTGCTGTACCAAATGTTGCATCAATTTCGAATGGAGGGACAACGGAAAACAAATGAAAGTTGTTGAGAATTAATTTCGACTCGTGTCTCGGATATGATGAAGTGAGTGTATGCGTGTGTCTAGATGTACTTGCGTGTAGAGTTGACCAGAGCATGCAATGTTTGCATAAGGCAACGTGTACGGAAGCCCTACCTGGTTGTTAATAGATCGCGAGTGCCCTTGGCTGGAGTAACATGATCGCGGTGAGCCTCTCGCGTACGAAGTCGATGGGTACTGAAATGCGAGAATGCTCATACAGATAACGCAATATGCATCTAATACAGTCATTCACTCCCAGGAACATGCAATCATTCCACCATATGATGGCAGTTTTGTTGCATAGAAGATGCTCGAATTCAAAACAAGTGCACTTCACTAGTAAATCTCGTTTGCATCAGCAGCCTCAATTTTCTATGGAAGGAACTCAGTCAAGTTCAACACCAGCATCAGACTGATTGCATAAATTGCTGAGTAAGATGCCTTTTATAGCGCAGTATGGTCTAGTAGGAAGATTGCACCAGAATTTCATTTTAAGAGTGAGAAAGAAAGCATCAACGTGTAGACAAGGAAGTAGGTTTGTGTCAACTCCACTTAGTGATAACAATCCTCCAGCAAGTTAATCTCATTATGTATCCCCATGCTCGCATCATGCCTGAAGAATCAGTTCAGATTTCAAGGAAGTGACTACTCATTCTTTATCACTTTGCAGATTAGACACGTGGACGACGCGTAAGTTTTGAAAGATGCCATATTGATGCAAGTAATGGTTCTTTGTAACGCTCTTGCGTGGATTTATGAGCAACGTCGGCAACAACCTTTCTGCATGAACTTCGGTGTTCCACTGTGACACCTTGTCTAAACTTAACTTTCATTCATCATGTAGTGTTGTCTATGAGTTCAAACGAATAGGAAATAAGTTGCTAGGATTGAGAGCAACGGCTGAATGTAAGATTTTTGAGTTTCCAGTGCTAATCAGACTGTGACCTTTCCGCAGCTCCATTTGCTACGATCAGAAAATGGCATCGATGAAATGTTTCTCTGAAAGGGCTTAAAGAGGCGCCAACACGACAAACACAAATGCTTTGTGAAGCAGCCTCAGCAGCATCAGAGTGAGACAAACGATCGGACCTGTTCGGTGCACAACACATCGGCAGCCATGCGCGTCCCTCGTTGGCACATCGGTTTTGCCAATAAATGTGCGGTGCGCGTCTGCAATCGAAAATCGATCATGTAAAGCACACAAGAGTACCGTATCACGAGAGCACATCAAATAATACCGGAGAACGCTTTTTAAGGGCACCGTATCCACTTGCATAGAGCAATAATTCACAAAAATTACAGTGTGCGCGATCACAATCGTCGCGTTGCCACACTTGTCCTTGGCGCGAAAATGAAAAGAACTAATGTAGAGTGATACATGCTGTGAAATGAGCTATTAAGTGTTTCTGAGAAAGACCGTACACATTGAATTTCTCTTTGCTGAGTTTGCAGAAGAAAGGGTTTCGGTGAGTTTTATTTATTCCAACATGCAGTTATAAACTTCAAGTGGGGTTATAAGGAATCTAATATTCTTATCACTAAATTCCTTTCTTCAGTGAAGGAGGATCTAGAGGGCATGCAAACTTATTTGGTTATTATAACGAAGCCGTAAACCAAAGATACTATAAACACAACAACGGCACCCAGGTTACATGTAAATTCCCACACTCAGCTGCAGAAGAAAATCAAGCCGAATTATCTATAAATGTCGATAGATCACTGACTCTTTATCGGATACGAAGACAGCATCGAAACATACAATGCTAATATATGAACTATGTAGAAAGCAATCCACATATCACAGAATGCAAGTATGCTTAGAGCATGAAGCATTCATACAGTCAAACTACAGCAAAGAGAATTCATAAGTAGAGGTGACGAGCGATTATAGCAGATATCATTTATAAATAAATATGTAATTTTTGTTGCGCTTCCTGGCGAATTTAATAAAAGAAGTTCCAACATTCGCAGCGTCTTATATGCGATACCATTCAAAGCCGAGTTCTATTTTGCCAATCACTGATCACTATGTTACTTATCTTTCGTAGTTTTATGATTTCTTTCTTAGTTCCCTGCGCTCTGTGCACCGATACGTCTTCACAACAACTCTATTTGAAATTCAAAATATATCCTACCGAAATGGTTGGAAGCATCCGCCTATCACTGAAATTCCTCTTAATGAGAGTCGATCCACTGGGTGATATCTTAACGCCTAAAATTGGATGAATATTCTCTGCTGTTAGATATGCCCAACCAATAACATATATGCAAATTTCCCACAGTCGATTATGGCCTTACATTGGCTTTTAGCACCCATTGGTAAGCTGATCCACCAGCATCGAAAGGGGTTTTACAGTTGATGGCGCCTAAGTTTGCACACGTTTTGCCGTTGGTCGGATTGCAAGTTACATCAGTCACTGCAATCAAGCGGAAAAGCGCATCAGAGTTTGCGCATTAAGAGCCTTTATAGTTCTGCTCGCGATACCAAGTGACTTCACAAGTTGTCAAAAAATAATAAAGTGATCTCAAAAATACAATCGTTTACTCCAATGGAATCGGCCAGCTGCTCGCTTGCACAAATTTCCTAAATATTCGCTATTTTTGACTAAATCAGTTGAAAAAATTTGCCCGATCAGTGTTAAATCGTTCTTCCACACATCATTTCGTTTGTTGGATCAACTTGGTTGTTGATAATCATTCTGTGGCTTAGCAGGTACTGCTCATCCCATCAAATGACTAAGGTTAATCTAGATCTGGAATTATTTTTTGATGACAAAAGCACAAAGGAAGAAGATGATACAAGAATCCTGGTCTTTTCCTTGACCAACAGCTGACCTATCCAAACCCTTTAGCGTTATATCAAAGCAGTGTTCCACCACCCTCTACCATTTGCGGGCTATCCGACCCCTTCTTTCTGAGGCACGAGTCACAATGCTCTTCAACAGCTTGGTGCTATCAAGGATAAGTCTATCCATTCCAAAGACCTATTAATTATTCAACGAGTAGTGAACGATGGCGTTCGAGTAATACACCAAAAGAAAAAATATGAGAGAATCGAGGACCTGAAGGCAAAATACTACTGGGGTGAAATCAACCACCTTGCAAATATTGAGTTTCAAAAGCTGGTAAAGCAGGTTAAGGACAGAAAGTCACGCAAAGTCAAGCTTATTCCTCAGCAGCTCAATCATTATAGCAATCCATGGTCGTACTGGAAGAAAGAACTTTACGTGTAATATTTACAAAACTAATATGAGGCAGAGATCAATGAGATACCAGGCGACTTAACTGCTCAACTGGCACAGCCAATGTGATCGTTGAAGGTTTTGATGCGACATAAGGCCAAACAATTGCCTATTGTCCGGTGATGACGAAATAAATAAATAATATAATATAATGATTTACGCTGATCCCACTGAATTTTATAAGTCTAGTTCCGATGATTACGGAGCTGAAAGGATCAAGCAGACGAACAAACAGATACATGTGCATACAGACATACAGAAACAAGACAACTATAGTGCTCTCAAAGGAAAAGGAATTCGGGTAACTTTGAACAAGAATGCATTGCAATGTTTCGTCATTTATGAAACCGGTTGGTCAGATGAATAGAGTTGCAAACACACATTGCATCATAGCAAAGTCTTCTTTCATACTGCTTGTTGCCTAATGCAGATATCACTATAGCTTACCAATGAAATATCTCGACGTTTCACAGCGCCAAAATTTGAAACCATTGCAATTTATCGATATTCTTTGCCAACAGTCTCTTTAGGTGAGCTATGATTGATTCCTCGTGATGTTATTCTCCATTAAACAGGTACTGTGAGCTGTGTATTCAGCTGCTTCCAC
Organism: Toxascaris leonina; assembly: GCA_022844705.1. Taxonomy (NCBI): domain Eukaryota; kingdom Metazoa; phylum Nematoda; class Chromadorea; order Rhabditida; family Ascarididae; genus Toxascaris; species Toxascaris leonina. Next base: position 19,622 of record JAARMF010000148.1, on the reverse strand, counting down.
GCACTTCTCAAACATTTCATTATACTACTTCAGTTGGACAACAGCGGTTGCGATAAACATACGAAATTATACCCCATGTGGGATTATTCGAAAGATTACGGTTGTGTATGAACTGTGAAGTTTAACGAAGCACTATGCAAAAAATAATGAAAGTGGCGTGCGCTCATGTTATCAGAATGCGGAAAAGTTTAAAAGGATTCAAAATTTAAGTTCAGCGATAAATTTCCTTTAAGAGTGAACAAAAAAAATAGTGTGCTGATTTGATCGGTTGATTGCACTTAGCGAAGCAAAAAAAGTGCTGCGATACCGCATTCCATCGCTTGGATCACAAGTGTGGACGTCGATTGACATCGAAGATAATGAGTAATTTCATCTTTGAAGAATTTCGGAACTTTCCGACAACTGCGGCGAATTTATAAAGAGAGTTTCAACATTCAAATACTCATGTATGGCCTTCAGTTAGCGTAATTATAAACGAGTAACACGTTCAGCTCTTTCAATAAGGTGATCGTTGCAAATCAACTCTACCGTACTCAGTGATTTTAGAATACTGATGGCGAAATAAGAAAACGATAAGCTCAAAGTAGTAAGAGGTGGGTATGCCGTGAACGACGGTAATAAATGGGATGGTTTATCGGTCGTAACTGTTCATACAGTTTGTTGATAATTTGACCAGGCATGCTAATATGTACCCTCTTGTTGATATAATTCTTTTCACAACATTATTCCTTTGTTTTTGATAATTCCGGATTTATATCGTTTAGCCACGTCTCCATGTCAACATATGTGAACTACCTTCATGGTCTTCCTTTCTCAAATAAATATGCAGAAATCAGCGTTGTTTCAGCTCTGTTCTGGTAAAATGTCGAAACGTTATCAGAAATGATGTAGTAAATACTGCAATAAAATTTTGATTTTAGTAGAACACAACGACTTGGCAATTGTATTTATGCTGAGATTTTATACATTAAATTGATTGCATTGTGTGCTAAAATTCAAACGACAACTGAAGACATGTCTCAATGTTGCCTTTAAATGTAGAAATTTGCACTCAGCGAAATCCCACCGTCCACGTAAATTCATTGGCACCAACCAGCAACGAAGTATACTATATGAAATAGTGATATATCCAAATTCACCAACATTTGCATCCAGAAAATCAGCCAATATCATGAAGTACGAACACATTAAAAAATATGCGCAGCGTTGCATTTGCAGTCTGAGTGATCCAGCCCATCGTACAATTCTTTTACAAGAGATTCGCCTTTTCTCGTACTCCAACCAGCATAGAAATGAAAATCCAATCGGTTATAGAGTACATACACATTTTTTAGTAATTTCAAGTGAGTTTAACGCCATTGAGCGTTGAAGGATCAGCTTGGATATTGTGCTAGAAGTAATGTATCAACAACCAAATTCATAAATTTAGCATAAGCAGTTATCTAATCGAACCTAATGAACATAAATATACACATACAAATATATCATGCGCAGATGGAAATTCGCACCAATACATACCCACACGGTGTAGAGGTTACTCTACAGTAAATTTGCAGAATGATTCGCAGAAACCGAGAACTATTTGGATCATTGCGACGCTTGGATCATAAACTGACTGCGGGACCGAGGATCTAATGGAGATCAACACATTGCGACGCTCCGACAATGGATCATAAACTTTTGCATGATTGCAGCATTGTGTTGCATGTGCTAATCAGTGATGCAGCAATTAAATAAAGTAATAAAGCCAAGTTTCGTGGTAGGACTCCGAAGAAAAAAGCACAGGTAGTATAGTGACTCACCTCAGCATAACCGGGATTTAAAAAGCTTTCCACAGAGGACAATTTTATAAATAGAACTCCTTCTGCATAACTCATTTTACTGCTCTGCGCAGTTGGTGGAGAATACCCCTTATAACAAATATAGGCCAAAAAGAGCGTTGAGAGAGTGTTAAGAAATTGTTTAGCATGACGAATGCCGAAAATGGCGCATAGTGCATACATTAACGAAGACAGCAAAGGCAAACCAGCTGCATTAACGACGACTACAAAACAGTTTTGTGGCACTAAAGGCGTCTTTTCAAGTCATCTCCATCAATACGTTGTGCTTTGCTTCACCAACAACGAACTTCACCCAATGCCTCACCGACCGACCAGCATAGAACGAAAAGATGCAAATAAACGAGCATGAAATTCGTTTTGAATGACTCTATTTCACGAATCGATCTCATGCTCCTACAGCCTATGTAATTTAACAAGATAACGAGAATGCACCGTGCCTCGTCTTAAAAAAAAATACTACTGTAGGTTTGTGCTTGTTTAGAAGAACGAGGTGACCTGTGAGTGAAGCAGAAGGGATGACGAGCACAACGATTATGGACGCCGGAGTACTGTAGGAGATGAGGTGAAGGGTACGAGCTAACGATTGCTCTAACGCTGAACGCTCACAAGACGTGATGACTAAAGCAAACATTGCACAGCGCGAGTAAACCATAGAAGAGCAACTAAACACCACATAAAACAACTTCAGTCATTTGGTTACTCAGCACTCATCCGGTTGCAACCTTCTCAACGTTGAATGGTGGGGCATCTACGAAGAACGGGAAGGCGTTTCGTTCGAGAGCTTCTGACAAGTTGTTCACACACGCACACACACACTCGCGAGCGCTCGTCGACCACATGGCACCACCCACATCCCAATTGATCGGCCAATCAACGTACGAGGGCGGTTCGCGAGGTCGTCATCGTCACGCTATGGTCGTCAGTCAGCATGAAGCGAACGACAACCTCCGACAAGGATTATCAACGGATTAAGCGGCGTTGAATGCCTTTCGAGTAGCCCATCACCAATTGAAATCTGACCACCGGATGTGCACTTGATGACGGTTATGGTGACCGCTTCATCATAGAATACTGTGCGATGACATAATAAGATGTGTGATCGTTCTGGCATAAAATATCCACAGAGGTGTGTGAGACATGCCAATGACAGGTGTCTGTGGAAGTTCGTTCTGAGGCCACATATCAGCCAAAAATATTGGCTTATAACCGCAGAAATAAGCGGACGGTACCAGAGTTGTAATTAGTCGAGAAGATTGGCCATTATTACTGCATGTCACAAATCACTACTTTAATCCATAATAGCCTTACTAATCATATTCTGCATGACGTTTTTATAAGCGTGTATATAAAGCTTTCGTGCATTGCATCTTTCGCTGTTTGCAAAGAACATTGATCGATCGCCGAAATGAACGATTTCTTGAACGGTCTACTAGTGAAAAAAATGTTATCACCGGACTAAAATAAATACTCTATGATTGGAGTAAAGAAGCGCAAAATGTGAATTCCACTTGTAGCTGCATTTAATATTTTCAGATGACGTCAAGGTGGAATAGCGGCATACATTATGAATACTCTCATTTATGAGCGTTCAAATGATTTGCGTTAAATAGCCATCGTATAGAAATTTCATCGAGTTACAATAGCAACACCATAAAGTTCAATAAATATCCACAAATCAACAATTCTCATAGCATATCGACACACCTAAAAACTGGTAGACATCTCCAATTCCAAGCAGTCTCAGTGATTAGAGTATAGACGTCTTGCATCGCATATGGAAACGCTTAGATCTTGATTTGCTAATACGTTATTACTCGTTCATCTTCGTTCACGCATAAATAAGAAAGTGAAGAGTGTGTGAGGAGTTGGTATGATAGACGTCACTCCATCCCACTCAACTCGTCAACGAGCTTTACAAGCTGTCAACGAAAAAATGAAATAGAAAGATGACTGCTCATTTCAAATTATCTGATCGCCTATAGAAATCATCGAAAGATTGATTTTTATTATTTGTTGATGAGAAATGCAAATTCGATCAATAACAAAGGTGCGGACATTTTTCAGCGTTTTAAAACGTTCATAAATTGTTTGGAAATTTATGGATCGATGTGAATTATGAGATGTGGGGCTAATATATAACGCGCATAGCCGTTATGACAGCTCCAACTTCAGCTATTCTTGAGTTGAAAGTGCTGGATAGACAGACAGAGACAGACACATGCACGCATAAACGTGGACGCAGGTTCGATATTGTGAGAAAGCACTCTTGCTAGACTATATAATCAATAAACAATTCAGCCAGATATGTATCATCGTTGAAGAGGAATTAATAAAAGAAAAGATCAACCGCAAGGAGGGTAAAAAGTCGACACAGTGATTGAGAGCCTTCCACAACAATAGAATGCAGTCAGGCAAAGGCGATCTGTTTACAGACGGCTGCTCTTTAGCAGCTAAAAAGTTTTTTTGCGTTAGCACAATAGCGCAATAAAAAATGTTGCCGATGGAGAGTGTGCTGAAATTGTGTAAAAATGCTCGTAAGACTGTGAGCCTCCTCAGTCTGAATGCACTCACCTCTAGGTCATCAAATGCTCTATCACTCTTTCCCCTCATAACAATTATATCTCTTCAATTGCCATTATTTTTTATACTGAAATTCATTAGTGACGAAGACGTTGAGTTTCGTCATCAAACGAAGTTTGTGGAATTGATGGACACAGCCTGCCTTTGGTGAGCGATAATGACAGTAGTGGAGAACGAAGACTCAGCGAACTGCTCTAGACATGAAAATATGGAGGAAAGATAACAGGATCATGTTCTCTTGATGAATTCTTAAATATAGCCAATATATTAGCTTCACGATCCTATCCTGATTATAAGTTATAGTTTAGGCATAGGGTTGTTCTACGCCAGTCTACCTCTCAAGTTAAGACTATCCCCTATCAACGGCATGCCGCATCGACGAGGATAGGGAATAAAGCGATCGGATCAGCGCGAACGGGGGGATAATGCAATCGCACCGAATATATTTTATAGGATCTTGCTATCTTTCTTGAAATAAAACGAAAGACCATTTGGAAGAAAACAACGCAACGAGAAAAACAAGAGAAACAATTTTTAACGAGACTTTTATACAGACATGCAATTAAAAATTACTAAGATTAACAAAGTTACGGCAGAAAATATAACGCAAATAAAATATTTCATTGAGCAAACGTGATAAACGCAAAAAAAAAAAAGAAAAACATTGAGAAAAATATGATGAACTGATCCGATTTTCTCAATTTACCGCTGCTAGTTCATTTATTTATTTATTTATTTATTTATTCACTTATTTATTCATTCGTTCCAATGCCCCGAAGTGACAAAACATACAAAAAGATGTGAGCATAGATGTGAGAACGAGCAAAACGTTCGCAGAACTGCAATTCGATCGTGAAATGAAATGAGATCTATAAAGTTTTCTGGCAGTTGTGAATAAGGCATTTCAGATGAATATACCTGTAAAGCTTCGACTTCGCAGCACACAAACGGAAGAAAACTCTGCATAAACAATGGAAGATGAATCATTTTGGAAAATGTCAATTCGAGCAACGAAATTGCTGAAGGGTCTCTTTTTTCACTGGCCGTTAACATTTCACTGAGTGTTCATTTCTCACATAATTTCAAAAGAATTCTCATCATGGCACTGCGCATGCAAAATTTAAGTTCATATAATTAAAATATATTTCCTGCGCCTCAGTTCAAACGATACGTTAGAACAGACAAGTAACTATAGCACTTATTGAATTTGACTGCTTGTCTAATGAATTCGATTAGCCGATAAGATAATCTCAGATTTTCTTTTCGACGAAAGCAGACAGTGTTTAAGCGGAAACTAGCAAAACATGGTGTCACATGGATATGCTTTCTAACAAAAGATAAAACGGCTGCAGCCTATGCAAATCATGTCTGCATATCATCGAGAATTTCTTGGATTCTGCAGGATATTGAAGAAGCATTAATATAAAGACAACCTCATGGACGGTGCTTCCCGATCAAATCTTTGACTCATGCGAGAAGGCAGTGAAAATCAGTGTTATTTCGGCTTAAACTGAGTGTTTCCTGCAAAGCTTGCTGTACGCGACAACGATCGGAGCATATCGGCCAAAAATTAGTGCGATACGGATTATCGGCCTCTACTAGCTCTGTGGCATGCAATGCTCTCAGGAGGACTTGCATGCAAATTTGTGCGCGCGATATCGCAACGCAAAATCGCATCCATCTTTTAAGCGCACACGAAAACATCAATCTTGAACGTTGTCAATTTTATCTGATCGGAGAAGTGCGCAAAACTAAAGGAATGATGACCAACGTGGAACATCCAAAGAGACGTAGATATGAGAAACGTGTGAAAGTGCATGTTGTTGCACGGATGACGACGAAAGAGTGGTGAGAGAGCTGATTTTACACGAAGTCGACGAGAGGGTGCAGAAATGCAACGAAAAAGAAATAGTTCCTATTACTGATGACTCAGTGAGAGAGGCATATAAAAGAACGAGTTCTCAGGGAAAGCGGAGAGAAAGAGAAAATTATTAGATAGTAGAAATGAGGGAGAGTTTGCGTTAGAGAAGGAGCGGAAGTGGTCAGTGAGCGGTGAGGGTGTCGAGGGTGAAGTGCATGAGAGGCGTTCATGCAATTTGTCGGCGTTGCTCACCAACAAAACGACATGTTGGCTTTAGTTGGAGCAAATTTGTATCGGCCGCATGAATCGATGCATCTGGGTTGGCGCCGAGTGCATAAGAGAATGTTTTGTCGCCTCGTAGCGTTGAATATAAATCGTCCACATGTGTAATAACGTGTATACACACTCTAGCAACTAGTGCAAACCTGTCAACTTCATTTAGCACTCCCTTTCATGTAGCAACTCGAGCTTTCTCGTTTAGCACAAAATCAAACGAAACAGCTGCATGGATCTTCAATATTCCCTTTCATTCCCCTTCTATAGCATGTAGATGTGACAAAGCTAGCATATCGATAAGTTATCTAACACACATAAATTATCGCCACATCCATCTATATCATTGAAATGGGTTGATTAAGAACTAAGCACTGCCAAACGGCAATACGCATTGCAAAATAGACGATATGCCATATGCAAAAACAAAGCACGTGGCAATTGCTTTCCATCGCAGAACACTCAAAATTTCAGTGAATTTTTTGCAACGCATCGAATAAGTTAATGCATTTGTTGTACTCATTTTCACATTTCTTCTTAAACATCGCAAAACTTTTTATTCAATTCTGATTTCAGGAATATCTTTTTAATCATATATTGCAAAATACCGAACACTTTAAGGACTAACAGGAGTTTCTCACTTTTTTGGCTGAGATAAATTGTTGAATCAGAAAATAATGAAGGCGGATGAAGGGAGGGGTCGGGGAATCGCATAATGACGCAATTTTCCAAAAGCAAATATGTTTTTGCTGTTGTGACTGAAAGGAGTAGTGGAAGCACCTGACGCCAACAGCATCGTTAACTTCTGATTAAAACTTCTTTTGAGTCCGCGCTATTCCCACTTGTCAATGAAGCGACCATTCGTTCGTCGATAATGACTCTTTTTCAACTACAGCTGCTTTCTAAAACTCTTTCATCAAAGACATTCAGTACTGCTCTTGTTCTCCGATCACAAAGAAAACGAGGTAAATAGAGCGCTTATTTTGCGCGAATCTGCCGAGAATAGAAAATCGATCTCATAGATTTATGGGAATTGAATTGGCAATGAATGTTCCTAAAGGGTTGCTTGATGCAGTAATTGATTATTTGGGTTCTAAGGCTTTCGATTATGACCATATAGAGTGCTAGCCTAAGCTAGCACTCTATATGGAAGTATTATCGAATACAACATGGATGATCACTTCTTCCAAAACTTGGGTATTAGCAAGCTTACAATGCCTTCCACTGACATAGAATTCTACTGAGAAGGCTCACATTCCCTTTCGCAGCTTCGTCCTCTCTCCGACAGTAGTGACATTAGCTTCTCAAAACAAATTCTCTTAAAGCTATGCCATAAATGTTAACTAACTAGCATTACAAATCCCAAAACCGTCGTAGTGCTTCCAGTGCTTGAATGCTACCGTAATAAGGCCCCGTAGTGGTATTAATGTGTGATTATGGCTTGTAGAAGAGTGAAGGAGGAAATAACGACCACAGATGGCTGCAAAGGTGATGGAAAGCGCGTTATATGCATGGAGCGGTGAAAATGACGGCGATGTGCTAATCGATAGTCTTTTGTTGCGAACAAGAAGCTTTCACTGCCATTTGCAGGTTACATGAACGTATCCCTATGAATGTGCCAACCAAACAGAAAACACACAGACTAGAATCTTTGTCAATGGATACTGAAGTTTAACGAAGAACAAAGCTTGAATATAAGCAGGGGAGAGGAGGGAGGAGATGAGGGAGAGGAGGTGGGCTGGAAGAGCATGACCGTCGAAACATACTTTTCGACAATCATGAACACCAGAATATTAGTAGCCAGCCAGCATTTTTTTTTTTTTGCACGAATCACCCATTTTGCTGCAGTTGGTTTTCTATCCAAATTTACAAAAACGCGCGTCGTTTTTTTTCACACCTCCTTGCCTTGTTTTCATGACTCTTTGATAGAAAAGCTCCCCTACCCTCTTCCGCCTCTCAAAATGGAGTTTTTATTCTTCTGCCGCCCTCTCAAAATTCTATGATTGACGTTTGCACAAATTTGCAGTTTGCAACAAAACCCTTTCCAGAATTTAACGCGCGCCTTTTTTTAGCATAGAAAATAAGGACCGTATGAGACGAACTGCAACCTTCGGCTGTCACTAACTTCAAAAAGCTTCTTTTCTGCAAACAATACTGTTGATTCATTTATCTCCTAAGATGATAATGAAACGTCGCCTAATAGTCTTTACTGATTGTTGTGAACAGATAGGTGATTCCACTCACGAGTCAACTTTTCCTTCATCTGTATGGGTAACCGTCAGAGAACGTATGGTAGCATGAACAGGGAACTTTACATCATGCAGTTAATTAAAATAAGAAAAGATAATGTCACATTCTTCAAGGATTAGCACTCTGCGGTCAATTACCAATGAAAACGCTCAAAATTGAAGAGCCAAGCCGAAATATCAAGCATACGGGCATTATTCCCGAACTATTCCCACATACAAACATTAGGCGATCGAATCACTAAAAATGTCACTTATAAGAGCATTACTTTCACAGTGCTATCGCAAGATACAAATAATCCCTCATCGGTGCTATCCACAATTATAACGATATGACCACAATTAGCATGCGACCTAACACTACCTAGAAATAAGAAATTAGCTGTTCATAAAAATTATATGCTCAATTTGAGTTAAGTTTAACAGAAAATTAATCAGCAGCGATTAAAGCAGATGATATGAAAGGCATTCAAACTTCGTAGAACATTCAAAATTCCATCGAAATCAGAGTATTTAAGAACAACGAATGAGCTTTCTACAGTCACAATTTTTTAAACAAATTTCGCCCTACTATTCGTAGAGACGTGCAAATACAAAGTGGTATGTTTGTGTGGTGAACGCAAAGCAGCGTTGCGATGTGAAGAGCGAAGTCAGCGATATGTCGATCTAACAAGACATTGCGTTGTTCGGATCAACCAACCGAAGAGTCGCTGGCAGCCAGCACGCTGAATACGCCTTTCGAGTTTTGCGACCCTCATCTTCGCTTGTTGTTATCCAGAAATCATGCACTGTCGCATAATACGATTTATAATAAAAATTCTATTAAATTTTGCCCTATTCGATGCATTCGATTGCCTCTTTTTTATATTCTTTACCAGTTGGCTGTTGTGAATCACATTCATAGTGCTAAATTATGCAGCTAAAACAGATTAAGCCAACGCTGTTGCATTCTGCTTACTTTACCAACCAACTTCGTAGATTAATGNCAACTTCTCGATTAATAATAAAGGAAACAAAATGAATGGAATAATAAATCTGCATGTTAGTCGAGACGCCATTTCAAATTTTTCTAAAAATGTCCCATTTTTTGTTATCCAATCACTGCAAAATGCAAACCGCATCGTTAGCAAAACGTCTCTAACTTTAGCACCTTTCAGCACCTGTCTAACTTTTTTCGAACTTGATGCGTCAATCTGAATGATAGTTTAAGAGGTCAGTCGATGGACATTAAATCCTCAAATTTCCCGACTGTAGTTTCAGTGGCTTCCAAGTTGAAACTGCGGAAAAGATGGGCACTCACTTAAATACCTAAAGAAGTTTCGCCATAATGCTGCATTTCTTAGATACATAACGAATGTAATTTTGCGCAAGCGCATAGAAACAAGTAAGAAATTCTAATATCATGGCTCTGCAGTTTCAAAAAATAGTGTCATCGCCTCGGAGCTTATCACGCCAAAAAATGTCATCTATAAGCTAATTTTCCAACTTCTACTGACTCTCCATATTTCTAATCGCTGTTCCGGGGACTTTCAAATGATAGAGTGAATAATTAATTTCTCAAATCAAGCTCAACCCAATTGATGGACTCGTTCAAATATTGACGTATCAATTGTTTGCTCACGTTCATGCTTTGATGAGATTTGTCCCATGCGCAACTTCCTCATAAACGGTTTCTTATGAATCGTTTTGGTGCTTGACCAGGCGGAAATGCTTGCACTTTCCTCATTAGAAGATATCGTTTGCTATGTTCTGCTGGTGTCTCAATTTTCCCAATTATTGAAGTTTCAGAGGCACTTAACGGAAAACGCATATTGCAGCTGTCAATACTATCCAAGAAGACTTCTTAATATTTATCGGAGAATTTCAAGCTTTGAGAAGTCCGCAAATAAAAGTTTAAATAACAATCTGGTCATGTGAATGGTAATTTCAATTGTTCCACCTGCAGACAGTGTTCGCGATAAATTCCCCCAAAAGTCGATCATAAGACACTCGGAATAGCGGGTGCAAGTTTCGGCCGCCTAAATGAGTCTCTAATTAATCGTCATGCCGTATCTTGGACCGATCCATAGATAGCCTTCGAAGCTGCACAACTTTTGATGTCAGCAAAACGTTCAATAAGTAATATTAGCCATAAGAACGGTTTCCACGTCGAATAAATGAATCTTCTGTCATTGAATCTTTCGTCACAGAGAGGTGTTGATTGCATGCTCATTTCTTTGCTCGTCTGTGGCCACAAAATAATCTCAGAATCAATTTTGATATATTCATATAAAAAGCCAATTATGCATCTTCCGATATCCTTATTACAAACGCGAAAGGAAAATTGCGAATTCTTTTGAATTTGCTGCGAATCATCTCGGATATATGTTAATATCTTGAGACATTTTAAAATGGCGTCGTTGATTATACATTTCATCAATTGCAGCGAAATTGATTTCAAAGAATACTTTGGTTCCTTTTTAGTATTTGTGGTGTTTATTATGGGAGGGGAGGGGGGAGGGGGGTGACTTAAGACATTGAATGTGTCACAAAGCCTTCTGTCTCTCATGTGTATCAAAATAGAAGCGCATGCATGATTTGCGGTAAAAACGTGTGGTCTTCACCTCAGCACAGCAATTTCTTTTGTGGAAACCATCGAAGGATTTCCTTTCACCAGCGAGTTTCCTGAGTGGTGAAGATATGAACCATTCAAGTTATTAATGGGTGGTTGGTTTGCGAGCAAATATGAGTGTACAGGAAATAATCTTTAAAGGAGCGCATGAGTGAACACAAATGCCTACAAGGAATAGATCGTGTTTGCAGTGCTTCACCTCTCAAAACTGATGCC
>JAARMF010000147.1:87448-142672 GCA_022844705.1 Toxascaris leonina | reverse complement strand
GGGGAGGGAATTCTAGGTACTATGACAGTTTTGTGATCGCCAATTGAAGCGTTCCTCATTCGTCGGGTATTCATGGTGGCTTCCAGACTAAATCGTTGTTAATTGTGCAATTTTTTGTTTTTGTTGAAATTTTTCATGTATACATTTTTTTATCTTAGCTCTTATTGCACTAAAATTTAGATGCAGGCACGTGCAATAAGCGAAGAAGTGATGGTACAACCGTGCTCGGTGAACGTGGATGAACGTGCTGAATGCCAGTTGGGATTACGTTCATACATAAACTGCCTCTCAGTGGACTCACTTGCTGATATTCTTTTGAGGTAATGACCGTTGTTTTAATAAAATACGAGAAAGGGATGATCGTTGTGAAAGGAGAGAAGTGAGACTAAGGAAAGGGAAGAGTTGGTGAGATAGATAAAAATTGTAACTGATTAACGATGGGAATGGCATGATTGTGAAGATTTGCGCCGTAGAGGAATTCGATGAATTTCAGGCATTCACGACGTCATCTAGCTCCTTGGCGTAAGCGTGTCGTTTCACGTCCACGTGCGCCTGAAAGCGAGTCAATGCGTGTATTGATGGGTCGAACATTGCAGCTTGCAGTTGTTGCTATATCGGATCTGATCAAGAAAATCCCCATCGATGCAAGCACTGACTACGTATCGGCACTTCTGAGTTTCTACAACGACTTCTATGAGGGTATCACCTGTAAGTTGCAGTCATTTTTGATCGTGGAGTCTAGTACTTGCTGTATTGTGACAGTGCTTCGCTTATTTTTGTGGTNNNTCTAGTACTTGCTGTATTGTGACAGTGCTTCGCTTATTTTTGTGGTATTGTTGAAGTGTTTTGGAGTGCTGAAACGCCTTTCGATTGGTTGTATTTGTGCAGTTGACTTGACATATTGCTGCTTTTTGCCTAGGAAGGAGTCATATCGAATCCTTGCAGTTCCTGAAGTGGTGAGGCGTATGATGGGTGAGATGAATCTGGTATTCCCAGTAGAAGGAATCGATGCGGTGCTTGCATTTGCTGCTGCATGTGAACGGCCCACGGAGCAGTTATGGACCCTTGTAATACGATTCCTGTTTGGGATCGTACGTGGTGATGTAAGTTTTATCTTGCAGCATATTCCTGTAACTGATTTTATTCTTAAAATACCCAAGGATGTTAGTCTTGAATCCTTCNNNTTATTCTTAAAATACCCAAGGATGTTAGTCTTGAATCCTTCTAAAAAATGATGGAGTATGGTTTGGAAACGAATATTGCATCTGAATTTCGGGTGTTAGAACATCATATGTTCCGTTTTTGGCGTAATTTGAGCATGGTCTTTACCTATTAATATGTAAATACCTTACTAGGTGGTAGCAATGTTCAGTATAAGCTCACATTGTTATGCTCACATTTCGTTCTTTAGGCATTTATAGTGATGTTGGCTGTTATGTGTTTGCTTTGAGTTTAAGCTCACATGATGGTACGTTCTATCAACGTTCAATTTTTTAAGGATGCGGCTGGAAATCATCTCGTACTTTCGCCATCATTTTCTCGTGTTTTTACTCTACTTATCACAAAGAGTGTCAGCAGATTCAGCGAGTCAACAACGGTAGATTTGCTTTTCTTATAGCTAATTTCTTTTATCTTTTTTTTCTACTACGTTCATTGTGCCATTGTTTTTTCTTTCGCTGTATATTTTATAATCCGATTCATTTGTTGTTATGATAGGTGCAGTGTTATTGAAGTGGGTCATCCCGGTTCAGTTCATTGGTTTGTTGTTTGCAAGGTTGTGAGGATGAAGGGGTGACCGTTAGAAAGTTGTTTTTATTACAGATAAGTGTAATGATAGACGAGGTGATAAGTAGCCGGATTGATAAAGACATATCACCCGATTTTTAGGCGATGATTATCATTGAGTCATTATCTGTGATTCAGAAGCAACGTCGGCAACGAGGAAGGAGATGTGATGCACACCGTCACCTTAACTGGGCGGCGGCTCAGTTAAGCCGACGGTATGCATCACATTCCCTGCATTCTTCCATGTTCCCATGGTTATAAGCAGATGAATCTACTTTAGCCGTTTTGATGTTGTGTTCATCGATTTCAAGGAATTACAATAGTTGCTTTGAAAGCAAAGATAGCGCGGAATAGTTGGAAATATTGGCAGAGATGTGCATTTGGCAGCGATGTGTATTAAGGCTCAGTTAATGGTGTCGAAATTTCAACGCTGACGTTTTCAAAATCTATTCAGTTTGGCTAATTGCCTGTAATGCCATTGGGAGTCTGGGACACATTTCTGGTTTATCAGTTTGAAGTTTTGTTTATCACTAAGCTGGAAAATTATCAACTGGTCGTATGCTGAGGGAATGAAAGTTACTATGCAANCTAAGCTGGAAAATTATCAACTGGTCTTATGCTGAGGGAATGAAAGTTGCTATGCAATTTGAGCAAAGGGAAGGAAATGTTTCGGTGATCATTGAATTGCTTGAGTTGGATGGAAGAATATTGAGTTAAGTCTTTTGTTGGTGAAGATTAGAATAAGGTGATTTCGAAGAAACGACGCTAGATTTTCGGCATTTATTGCTTCGATTCGATCAGTCAATATGCTCATATATTCTACCGATCTGTTTTATAGGTGGGACCAGCGATGACGTCTGCATTCGGTGATCTAGTACATCGGCTACATTCAACACCCGTGAAGGAAAGATTTGCAGTCGTTTTGGTGACGATTATCTCGGATCTCTTCTTGAAAACGTAATCATTTCCGTTTTTCCGACGTTATAAGTCCTAGATATTCATCGCATGAGTCAACAGTATAGCATGAATGAGTTTATTAAGCTGCTGTTGTGGTCAGGATCTATTTCATGGATAAGCTGCAATCATAAGTGGAGCTTTTACATATTGGCGACCCGTATTAATCCTTATTTGTATTGATTCTTGTTTTTACTCACTTCTATTATCAGTTCTTAGTTATCATAAGTTATCAGTTATTATCAGTTCGTATTATTCAATTTTTATGTGATTTGGAACTACTTGGCCATCGTTCTTGTGTATGTCGATGTCATTTGCTTGTTGAAAAATTTTCTGATCACTAGTTCACCTTTGTTAAAAGACCTTTATTATTTCAGTGGAGGTTTCGAATTTCTGCCATATCCAGTTGAGATGATCATGCAAGTCGTAAGGTCAATGAGAAGACAGCCTGAAATTTACACACATCTACCAAGTAAGTCGTTGCATTGTTTAGACTTTAATAGTTGACTTTTACGCGTCTGAATGCACCTTTTCAATTTATGCATTATTTTTATGACAGTTAGGAAGTGGCACATAATCTTTTTATTATTCTTGGCAATTCGGGAGCGCTCTTCAAAAAGCCAGATGGAGTGTGTTCCACACCTCGACTTAGGGAGGAGTGGATGGAGGGAGGGGGGGGGNGGGGGGGTGGGAGTAGAGAGGGAGAGAAACGCTTGAGCTTCGAATGCTGATATGGTTTAATTAAGCACTGGCAAGTTCCACAATATTTCTTTTTTCTGGTGGCTTCCTTTTCATTCAGAAATTGCGCTTAAAATTGCCGCTGACTATTTCGTTTTATTTGTGAGCTGAGTCCGGTTGATCAGTGATATAGCGACCGGCAATGCGTTTCCGAATAAACTTCTAGGCAAAGCTGGCTATATAAGAGAGCAGATTATGCTAGTTTGCTGGTGCATTCATCTTAGAGTCGAAATATTTTAGCGGTAAGAGCTTATCACATATCGTCTCTCCAGTAAAGAAAAGATTGTAACGTTTAGGCGAGACACTTTCAAGATTTGTTTGGGCCGTTATCAGGGTTACGAAGGAATTGCTACATTCCGACAAATTCATTCGCAATGGGCCAGTATCGGCACTCGATGCAGGCAATCGTGCAGATCTTTGCTTCCAAGTAAGTCTTTTTTTCTGCTTTTTTTCTTTTTTTGAAAAAAATTTCACTCATAAATGCATTATCTCATAGTTGAGGAATTGCTGCCGATCAAATTCTTTTCTCATTTGTTTCTGCTATTTATTCGGTGATGATTTTATTATTCAGTGTATTGCAGTTTCACTCCACCGATATTATACAACAAGTCATTTTTGTTTTGAGCAAATATGAGTATGTGTGTTTACAGTCGGTCAAAATGGTGGATTCGGAGGATGAAGTGACATATGAGAAAGATTCCACTGATAAGAACAACGAGGCTGCTGGTGAACAACGTGCAGATAATGGCAACAATACGGAATCCTTTAAGCCTTATTGGAGTGTGGTTCGTATTTTAAATATTGATATTTTGAGGGTCTTTACCTCGTTAATTGTGGTTTGCAGCTCTTGATGACTTATTCATATGAATGGCGCTTTTCGGATGACGCAGTAACTTCAGTAGATTTGCTGATGACCGTTTGAGAATCCGTTTTGATGGTTTTTCTCGCGGAATGCGAGGGACAAGTCAGTTGATTGAAATTTGAACGCATCATCCTTCCACTTGGTCATTGCTGTTAAAAACAATTCAGGAGAATATCCCACAGCAATGCGAGCGGGCATATTTCTCGAAAATTTGTTCCCGATGTGAATTTTATTCCAATAATTCATTAAAGTAGCTGTGAATGCTGCTGTTTTCATTTGGGGAATAATTTTGTTGCAAAAAAGCTCGGAATTTTTGCTGTGAAAGCGGAAGTATTTGTGAGTTTATTCATATGTTTGAGGAGAGTGCTAATTTCAGTCAGAGTTGCCATTTGCACGTCTCAATACTTACGAATCTTCGTCGCAGTTGCGTTTCTACGAAGAGATGGTCGGCACTCTTCTGCAAGAGGTATCGAGCAGTTATCATTGTCCGTAAATTTTTCATCGAGTTGAAACTGAATAAAATAGGTGAATAATTCCGCGAGAATAGGTCTTTGCAGTTATAATATCCTTCATGGAAAGGAAGTGATTTCTCATGGCACCGTTTTGAAGTTTACCCCATCTTGAGTGGGAAATGAATTGCAGAATTGTTCACCTCTCGCGTAACCCTGCAATGCATCGTTG
Source organism: Toxascaris leonina (assembly GCA_022844705.1). Lineage (NCBI taxonomy): Eukaryota > Metazoa > Nematoda > Chromadorea > Rhabditida > Ascarididae > Toxascaris > Toxascaris leonina. The sequence goes on along the minus strand of JAARMF010000147.1, from coordinate 137,652 downwards.
TGCAATGCCGATCACAGTGATCTCATCATTGCTTTATAGATACATCATTTCCAAACTAGATTTTAGTCTGACATATGGGACCGTTTCTTGTAACTTTATTTTTTTTTCTAGGTAAATTTGTTGGTAATTTTTGAAAAGGTCATAGTTGAGATAGTTGTAGCATGGTGATATAACTATTTTAGGTCGTGGGTTATTGTATTGGCAATAAAACGTTGGTGGCCAATGTTATAAGGACTCATCCAGCTGCTGTTGAAGATCTTCTTGAGGTCTTGTCAAGCTGCTCTTTTTATGATCGTGACTACGACTCCCTATTTGAAGAGCGTCGCTTCCTGAATTGGTCTGTTCTTGAACTTATATGATAGGTCATGTAAAATGATAGTTTTATTGCCGTTTTATGCGTCTGATGGGGAATATAATGCTTCTAGCAGAGAATTTTTCTGTTGAAATTCTTTAGTGAATGGTGAGGTTGCAGTTCTCGACTGAGAAAGCGCTCATGGGTGTGTCCTTAGAAAGGTGGCCTTGAACGATGGTTTTGTCCTGACTTAAGGCAGGAAATATCGTTATTGTCTGTGCATCAAGATTCGATCTGACCGTTGCGACCTGAAAGTTTTACGAGCGATCTCATCCCATTTTTTGGTGTTTTTGTTTGGCGTTTTGCTCATTGTCTGGAAAAGGAGTATAAACCCCGGTATTTGTCTTCGCGGTATTTGAGGGGATTGAGTTTCGTTGCGCATTGCAAATTTTGTTATTGGGTACCTGTTTTATGCAAAGGGTTTGTGGAAGGACATCCTGATGTCTTAATGACTTTTCTAGGTGCGTTTGAATTGAGTGATAGTTGAGTGTTTTGATGTCCGCCATGGTTCATTGGCTATCGTTTACTCAATATGAAGTCTTACGCCATATTTTCAGTTGGAAACCATTATCGGTGGCCGATTATGCATTACGGCTTTTCTTGCTGTTTTCGGATTTGGCCGGTGACCAGCTCGAACATTTGGTTGGCCTAACTGTGGAATGCCTTAAACACTGTGTGACGGTTTATGCGCCTCCAGGAATGCCAAAACTTTCGAAGCCGGTCGCATTTGCTGTTGTCTACATGTTGCTTATGCCACAAAATCAACGTATCTTCATTGACTTTGGCAAGTGTTTTCTAGTGATTCTTGCCTTTTCGGGGCGATTTTTCCTCTTAGCATAGTTGGTTGTTGGCTACGCGTCTATGTATATACCTATGTAGATGCATATATAACTGTTGCTGTTCTTGTTTGCAATTTTTCCACTGCTAAATTACCATATCTTGAGTGTTGCGAAAAGAATGGTGTGTGCATTTTGCTTGCTAAAAGTAAGGGAGGGGGAGGGATATGGATGGGATCGTCGTGAATACCTTTCACATAAAGAGTGAATGCAGCAATCATTCCATAGTTTTCTACACTAAGCGAGAATCGCTTTTGTTCAGAAGAAACTTTTTGCGGAAGTTATGGAGAATATATTTTGGAACTTTTCTTTATTGGTAAAGTTTATCAGTTCTAGCTCCTTTGGATATAAAATAATGAAGTGGATATAGATTTAAATGTTGCTTTAATAGGTGGGCATTTAATCGTGTCAAGCGAAATCAAGAATTGCACTGCAACGTCAATGGGAGATTGGACTGTACCTGAAGGTGGTGCTGTTGTACGTCAGTTAGCCTCAATGGCAACGCAGGTAGCCGCTGGGGAATATGCTGTTGCGCCAAGGCGTCCTCCCGACGTTAAGGTCGAAGGACTTTTCAACTACGCTCCAATTTGTTAGTTTTTTATTTTATATGCGTTGTTCTGTAGTAGAGGAAATTAAAGGTGTTTATGAAAGAAAGGTGCGTGTGGTGCTTAACCTTGTTTATGTGAAGATCTTTTTTTTAATGTCATTTTCAATCAAGAGACTCATAGGATGGATATAGGAATTCATAATTAGGCATGTGATGTCTCAAAAAAATGTTATAGAAGTTCATCTTTCCGGCTTTGATTTATTGTCAGAGTGTTTAGGAAGACAAAAGGTGCGATAATTTTATGCTCACAAAATAGGTAAAAGGTGATGGTTGTTGTAGGCTCAATTGCATCATCGTCATCAATGGCGCATCAGTTGTCGACACTTCTCGCAGCGGCACCTCCTCATCGTCGTGCACGTACTGCTAACTGGAGCTATCACTTCTATCCCAGCGAGGAGTGGCTTGACCTAACGTTAACGTTGCCTTATCAGATCATGCTTTATGAAGTGCATATCCGCCCTCATCCACCTACATTGAACAGTAAGAGTCTATCGTTCGTGTTTTATTGCGTTATATTTAACTGCTTGTCAATGATATTTTTCAGCAATGGTTTTTTTATTGGTCGCAAAGATGTGAGAAACTTTTGAAGAGATATGAGGCAACTGGAAATCGCCGCCTTATTTGATTTTTTTTTCTGGATATGCGAACTAGCAGTTGTTTTTTTTTTTACAGCTGGACCATCAGCAGTGCAGCTGGAAGTATGCTCAGATCCAACGTTTTCTACGTGGACGTTGCTTGCGCCAAAAATCTGCACTCTTGGTTTCAGCAAGATACGAATTCCGACACAGTCGTTCCCATACCCCGTCAGCGCGGTTCGTTCTTATTGCATTATTTCCCTCATATCTGTATTGTTAAAGAAATGGGCAATATGTGGCGCTTAGATCATAGCTGTATATAGCAGCGGAGATTCGCAACTACTTATTCATATCTTCAGGTCCTTTTTTCGTTGATTAGTGGAGTTTCTTTTTTTTTTTTTCTTGAAAAACGAGTAATTCCATCGAAAATGAGCATACTTTTGCAGATTCGTATCTATCTTCGACGTGCACCAGATTCAACTAACCTTGGACTTTCGCAGATTCTCGTTCTCGGCACGAGCTCATTACAAGCTTTAGCGGTGCCACTATCGGTCAGCTGTGATTTGTAAGTGTTTTCTTTCCAAATTTTCGAACAGAATCATTCCAAGGTTTGAAACATTCCCGTGAATGGAGATTTGTCGCTGATCCGTATTCTGGTTATTATCACTCTTTACCAATTTCTCGATCACGCATTAATGTACATATCAGCCGTTATTTCTTTAATTTCTTTATGGTTTCTCTTGGTAGGAATTACTTCTATTTCACTTCATACACACTTCATTTGATGTTTTTGCCTTTGGGGTTTGCAAAAGTGCGTAGCATAATTGACGTCATATAGTTTTTGGGATCGATATCGTCATAAGTTCGAAGAAATTAGCTAATTTTAGTTTCGAGATGATGTTTGTTACCAGTGATATTTTTATTTCCTCTCGCAGGAGTTCTTTGAAGAAAAAATCTTAAACTGAATTTTAAGAGTTCTGATGGTTAAAGCTTTCGCTCTTAAATCTCTATGTTGATATTTTGTGAATATTTAGCCGGCAGTGGTTAGCGATCCTGGACAGACTATGCACAGTGGAGGAGACGTCTATATGGCAATACGCGCCTGATCTGCCTCGATGCATTGTAGCACTATTCCTTGGCCGGCCTTTGCAGGCAGGCATCTATCGACGTGTCTGCTCGTTGTTTGTCCGCATTGACAACCCACAAGCCAAGCCACATACTATTGTTCAACTTATTCTCAATTACATTGGTACGTTTTGCGCAGTGAAAGGTTTCTAGTGATAAAAGTTGGAAGAAATAATGTAAGATGGTGGGAATTGAGAATGAAAGATGTCAGAGAGGTAATGAAAGTTTGCTTTTCATTCAGATGGACAAATAAAAGAGGGAAAGAAACTTACGAATATGCATTTCGTGGTAAAAGCTTGGTGCTGCTGGTTTTTAGCGCAGATGAGATTTGCTTAAAAGAACAGCTACATGGTACAAGTCATTTAGTATTCACATCTTAGATATCGCTATAAAAGATTGGAAAAAAGGAACTAAAGGAGAAGCTATGAAGAACAGAAGTGTTAAGAATGTGTCTAGTTGAACAGCTTTGCAAATAAACTTGCTTCATTTTCGCTGCAAAATAGATGTTCATAAGTTCCTTTTCATCTTTTATTTGTCCATGTGAATGGGAAAATATCTGGCATCTTTCATCCCCAATTCCCTTCATATTACTTTATTTTTTTCCAGCTAATTAACTTCCGCCGTTAATTGCTTCTGATACTTCAGTAATGAATTCAAAGCTAAGGTAACGTTGTTCAAAGGGTCGCATGAAGTCCTTAGAGTTTATGTGACAAATTGCTTTTGGAATGTTCCTGTTTTGAGAAGCGATATAAATAACTCTGCTGTAAAGCTAGTGTCACTAAATGCAGCTAATTAGAGCTGTAGATTTTTCTAATTAAATCCTTATGAAGTGACAAATGTGGAATATGATTGGTTTTGAAGTGTGTCACGCATAAGCAATCTGCATTTATCATGGATCATGTATCAGCGATCTATCAATGTATAAGCAATGTGTCGTATAAGCACTCGGATTCTTTGCGTCTGTCTGCCATTGCAGTTGTTGAAAATGTTTGATTCTCCTCTTTCATGTTTGGTTTGCAGTCATCGAAGCTGTAGGTAATATGTTTTAGGTAATGTATTGCTTCAAACTTGCTTCTGCTATAAAGCTTGCTTCTATATATTAGCTGCAGTGTTGTACTGTAAAGGATCTACATGATAGACTCTAATTGGCCTGTACTGGTTGTTTGCGCAACTCCTGATGTTCCTCTTGCTTATGGTACATTTGTGATCTTCAGCACAAGGTCGCTGTGTTGCGCAGAAATCTCTTGAATGGCTACCGGAAGTGATCTTCACACTTTGCTCCAACGCCGCCGAAGGTACACGTACACCTGTGCACGTAAAACATCAACTGCAAGTATTCAGACAACGCCAATTACTTGTTGGCATCAATTCCATACTATCATCCACTCTCGCATTCCCATATAATCAACAGGTTCCTATTATTATTCTTTTATTAAAGTTCAGACGTTTCATCGTCTCGATATGGTTGTAGGAGCGGATTGAACTGTTTGTGGTTCGTCACGCTCAATATCTTGCTTTTTCAATATCAATTCTTCGTCTAGCTATAATCTCTGCTGAGAATATTTGGCTCAGTTCAAACTTCCTAACCTATGTGTAGTTTCTGACCCGAGCTTCTCCTGCTCCTAGCTTCAAGTGCCATCGGTGATGTGGATTTACCGTCTCGCCCAGATAGCTTCATACGGTTTTCCTTTCTTCTCTGTAGCCCGGGTAGCTGAGGGAGTTCGGCTGATAGTGAGAAAAAGTTTTTGGGCGATAATGGAATGAAGACTGAATTCAGGGGAAAATGCGCCGAGAAAATACAAGGTGTTGAAGTGCACCACTGAAACTTTGCCCTTTTTTTGAGAGGGAGGGAGGCTGATGTCGGTTTCTGTTTGTTGTTGAAAATGTTTGCCGGAGTAAGGCTTCAGTGATGAAGAACAGCTTTCAGACGATGAAATGTGCTTGAATCAGTTGTTGCCTTAGTTCGTCTACTTCAGGAAGCTGTAGCTGTTCTCATGTGGTCGGCGTCATGTGCGATCTGGAAGAACATCAGCGATGAGGGCATGCATCATGACACGGTCGCCGTTTGTGTGGAAATTGGCACTAAGCTGATCCCGTAATTCTTTATTTTTATTTTTTATTTATTAATTTATTTTTTGATATTTTTATTCCCCCAGCTCAGTTGTGGCTGCTTTTTTTCAGATGTGAAGGTGTTATTGTCGTCAGGGTTTTTTCCCTTGAGAGGAAACAGCGCATTGTGTATGATACGGTCAGATTGATAATGTATTAACGGGATACGTGTGTGGAACGTTTTTATAGCTGATGTTTTCGGCCACAAAGCGAACACCTGCAGAAAACCAAGTATAGGAAGGGAAGGGGAACACCGGCTGGCAGTGCCTTTAAGAGGTTATCGCTGAAATGAGAGGTCATGGGATATCATCGCTTAAAATGCACTCTTGGCAAGCAGTTCTTCTTTGTTCCTTGCGACCCTTGGTAAAACTTCGCTTCTGTCATCACTGGTCCTTTCCTTTCCTATTCACTTCAACTATACATCTCGTCCTAGGCCTGAGGTTTTATTGGTGCTCACATTGATAATAGTTTTATGAGTCGAGACATCAGCAATAAAGATTTTCAAACAAAATATATCGATGGCACGTTGTCGATCTTACTGTGACTATATCTGTTTTCTTGCTGCTGCATAACCATCCTTGCATCAACTAGTCAAAATTTGCTGCAGTAATTTCTAAAGTGTTTATTTTTGTGCATTCGGATGAGCTTATTGCATTTTTTCGGTATATTTGTTTGGGGTGAACAGGAAAGGATATTTCCTCTAGCTTCTTGATTTTGGCCGCATTGCACAATTTGTACTGCTGGCTAAGATGGGTTAAAGATATTTGCTAACTTTTATGTGAACGTAGATGGTGCTCGTCATGAGTGGAGGAAAGCCAAATGAATTCACTAGTTGGCTCGGTCGACTTTCGTGAACTAGCGCAGAATAATTATAGACGATTGTGTGACGTCGCATCGAATGTGGGCTCGAAATGGAGGAGTTCGATATGTGAAGCGGCCTCTTGGTTACTTTGTTCTCTTATCCGTTGTGCACCCACACATCTTCCACAGGCATTGCGATTCCTTGGTTTCAGTGGCTCACGTGAGAATGGATTTTCAACAGGTATTTTGCAAGTGCTCAGCATTTTGCGTTGAGTTATTTCTACCATTATTGAGGGTGTGGGATTGACTCGGCAAGGTCATTGTCACAGTAAAATTAATTGTTTTGTTTGAAGGGGGTGTGCCTTCATTGGAAGCGATGACGGTTGTGGGGCGCATGTGTCAGTCTGCAACAGCTGTGCGTTCGTTGCTGTCAACTTCTGTCTTGCAGCACTGGACTGAGCTTGCAATCACGTTGTGCGAAGGTATGTCATCTTTTTCGATGGCTGCTGTTTGACGGTCATTTTATCATGTTCAAAGTGAGCAGTACTGAACTTGTTCGAGAATTTCCTTATTTTTATGTGTTTTTAGCAGTAAAATTGCCAAAGAGCTTTAGTAAAGATGGTCGCTGAAAAGCAGAATGCAGAATCTAGCGCAACAAAAAAACAAGTCTGCAGGCCATATTCACGTTCTCTTCTCGAAAAATTGGGCTATAGTGGTGGTAATTGATAAACCCTTCTAGTGGTGTTTGTTATTCAAAGCCCCAGACTTAGGAACATCGGCGGTTCGACAGCTGTTATACAAGTATGGATGGCGTTTTGCACTTTTTTGCTCAATACGCAATGATGCATCCCGGTGGGGTAATAGTTGCACAATAATGCGCTTCCCTAATTGTTTATTGTGTAAGGTTGGATAGTAATATCTCATGGTATGTTATGGGTACGTGGTTGATCACTTAGCCTTTTTACATTTCGTTCAGGTGCAGTCAGTCGCGCGGCATCCGCAGTGATAGTTTTTACTCATTGCTTGCTCCTTAGAAGCAAAGATTAATCTCTGCTGCATCGCAGCTATTGTTATATATACGAATGCTCTCTCGTAAAGTTTTGCTATGTATTCCAGGCTATATGCAGTTGAGGTAATATTTTTATGACAATATATTGTTTTCTTTAAAATATTGCAGGTGATTGTGAACATTTTGAGCCTGATTTCAGCTATGCACCAACTTTACTGTAGCATGTCCTTATCATTATCACGGAGTTAAAAAGCAACTGTTGATATTTTTTGCATGTAAGGTGAAAGGTGTTTTATGAAGTACAGGTTTATTACAGGTGGTGATACAATGCGCTTGGTTGCTTTAGCAGGAATAGTGGAGTGCCTTCGCGCATTATGCTCCATTGAGGATGTTGTCGACTATTTGGATAGTCCACGTGGTTCGGCACTCTTCAGACCGTTGATCACGTTTGTCGCACGTTTAGCTGCCACCAAAGCGATTCCTTTTGGCAACGCGGCTCGTACGGTCAATCTTGAGAATGCAACCGTTGGACTGATATGCAAGTATGTTCTGATAAGTGCTGTTGTCTCGTATTGCTATTATCATAAATTAAGTGATATGATAATGCATAATTGATAAAATGTTGATTCGTTTTATTGCAGATGTATATCGGTGGGCCGTGGCCATCGAGAGCGTATATCAAATATTCTTTGCTCTCTTCTAAAGAACGAGAGAACACTGAATGGAGCTGTACAGCAAATGGTACTGAAATGCGTATTAGATGATGAAACCGTCACGGTGAAATTGATTGACGAGAAGGCTCCTCCATTCTTTCTCACGTTTAACTTCAAAAGTAAGCTGCACCTTGAATTTGGTGATGTTTTGATCTCTGCACCATTTTGATCCCAGTACCATTTTGGTCTCTGCATCACTTTCTTTTTTTGCAAGTTGTAGAATTCTTCCTTATAGCGTTCATGCTTTTGAGCACGAATACGTATCTTCCATCTTGCTTAATTGCTTTTAGAGAATTGTCGCCCACTTATGGTGTCCCTTTTTTTGAACGGAGGTCAGGTGGAGGAGGTCATCCGTTTATTTCGTTTACTTTGCATCGTAGGGAGGCCTATGATTCAGCGTAGTCTGATGTATTGCCCTTTCCTCTTTCACTTTTCTTAGTCAATGATGCTGTAAAATGCAAATATCTTTTTTTGCTGTCATCTTTTCGAAGTTTTTTATGGGAAGAAGTTTTTTTTTTTTTTTTTTGATATCATATTTCCAGAAGCGCATTCTACAGGTCGCATGATTCATCCTTTGTTTGGATGTAGTCGTCGTGAGCATGTTGCTACGGTATCGATATATTCAGCTTTTCGTGAAGTGCTACACCCTTGTGTTCTATCAGCCAATACCGGATGCCGAAATGCGTCTAAGGTTATATATATATATATATATATATTTTTTTTTTGCTCGGGAAAGCTTTTTGAACGTGATTAAAGTGCTACTAAAGAGGTTTTGTGTCATTTTCTTTGGGTTAATTCGTTCATTGATCAGTTAATTTGTTCATCGTTTCCAGCGTAATGTTGATACTGCCGCGCAGGAACGTACCGCAACCAATGTGGATGCACAACCCAAAGGTAAGCGATCCTCAATTCTCGAATAATATTCCTTCAATCTTTTTATTTATTTATTTATTTATTTATTTATTTATTTTTTGCTTATTTGTTCCATTTATATAAAAGAATTGCTAGTTTGACTTATAGAATTCGAGTCGTCCTTGACAATAGTTGTGTTAACGTCTTCGTTTATAATTGTTGTAGTGGAAGGTTATGGTTGTTTTTCCTAACTTCGATGTAATGGGTGCACAGTATTGCTGGCGTCGATCTGTTGGGCTATGTGGCGAATCGCTTATTGGCTGTAATTGACGTTTTTTTTTTCAGTGCAGTGCCAAATTTCGATTATCATTGGTGAGGGAAGTCAATGAGAACATTTGTGGGTAAAACAGTTAGCCAATCCCTGTTCAGATGGGACCCGGGGTGATGTGTTGCTGTGGCTGGGGGGAAGTCTGTGCGAATTTGCATGCTTAAATCCTATTTATGGTTGATGAAGTAATAGTGTGAAGTTTTTCATCAATTACAGGCTTCATTGTTACGTATCTTATGTGTGATGCGTATAGTAAAAGAAGGCCCGTAAATGGTGATTGGTACGTTGGGCAATTCATCGATGCTGTTCGTTCCGCACAGCCGTTTAGTCGCAGGTACTTGTTGGTAGTATCGTTCGGCTTTTTTTCTGAGGTAGAGGAGCTGCTACTGCTGAAAATTTGATCATTGCATGATGTTTCTTTTTTTTGATTTTTTTTCTTTTTTTTTTTGATTTTACGTGGGTGTACCTTCCAAATTTGGATCTTGATGCGTACTTTTTTGCGGTTTCTTCATTGGCTATCACTTATTGATGGCTAATAAGCACTCTGTTTTAAACCATAGCGTAACCTTGAAGGCTTCGATCAGCTTTGCTTCAAATCCTTTACCTGGTAGCTTCCCACTTTGGATTGTTAACACTTATTTTAATTTTCCCTGCACTTTCTATCGCCTATGTGATATTTAATTACTTAATTTTCACTGTTTATTTGAAATCATCCGCTGATAATTATTGATTGATTAATTGCCATGGCATTGAGAAATATTTGATCATTTTATGTGCGGAGAATAATTCTTTTGCTGCAGTTCCATAATAACACAATCAGCAATTGATCGAGACGTTAGAGAGGATGTGATTGCGATGCACGAAGAGAATTGCAACAGTGTTGGCAACTTCACCGATGGGTATTTCACATTGCTGCTCAAAATAAATACGTCTACAGTAGAAGGTGAGGGTTTTTTTTCGTAGGGGGGGGGGTATTATTTTGTAAACTGCACTATGGAATATTCCAGAATTTTTTGATGTGTTTTTATGGTTGCATGGCATTAGTTTTTTTCCTATTTCATAGGATTTTAGGATTTAGGAATCTTTGTTGGTTTTGTGCAAAGAGCGCTGGTAATGTTCGATAGAGTGGTTTTCGTTTGTTAAATCAAATGTGGGATATTTTCTGTTGATTTGGTTGAATAAGAATGTATAAACGATTCGGTAAATTTGTCGTTTTATAGAGTTAAAACGTGCGGTTGAAGACGAATTGCCACCTTTTGAAGTGCCATCGACAACCGCACAGCACATCTCGACGTTGCAACATTTCGCTCGTGCTGGTGGTTTAGCCATTCTTGCACAACATCTTCAACTCTATCAACCTTCGTCGACAATAAGTACAACCACTGTGAGCACGTAAGTTTGAGCAAATTTATGGTGCTGATAAGGGAGTAATTTTAACGATTTCTGAGAACTTTAACTACCAGTTCGTAGTGCCTTTTTCAGCGAATAGAAAAGAAGTTGTGAATTGTGAATTGTCCTTTTTGGATTGTGAAAAATATTACTACGAAGAATTCTTTTCTGGAGCAAATGGAGTGGTAATGTTCAAGCTTCGAAGCTATTGTTTTCTCCCATCGGTATAGAAACTTCATATATCTATCAGTTTACTTCCTTTTTTTGTATTCCCATTCGTATCATCCGCACGCTTATTTCAACAGCTCCATCGACCATTTTTTTCCTCTGATTGGGATGCCGCAAATCATTGCTGTCAGAATGGCCAAGTGATGGTGGAGGGGGTAACTCACAATCTCATGAGGTGTAATAGCCGGGTTCATCAACTGGTTGCTAGTTCAGCGAATGAGTGAAGTTTTTTGGAGTGCTGCACAAAGAGGCTTTTCTTTCAGCAGAGGGCCTGTGTGTCCGAAGGAGTCTTTACTAGGAGGATGGCTTCAGAATTACGTAATGCAGCCACTAATGGCAGAGCCGAACGGATATATTCCTGTTTACTTTCCTATGCCGGATGCCACAGAGGAAGGCCCATCATCGTCAATGACAGGATTTGGTGTAGCAGTACCATCATCATTCGCTGACGATAGCAGTTTACCGTACGATCACGATTTTGAGTTCATCGATATGCCACAATCGAATATGAGCTTCGATTTTGTGCAGAAATTCTATCCTCCGTTTGCCCATCATCCTCCACATGCATCTGTGATGCCTAATGTGCAGGTATATTCTATGCTTTATTGGCGAGAAGTAGATATTCTTTGTCGATTTTTTTTTTGTTAAAGTATCCAATTTTTTGTGTCTCAGCGCATGCTTGAGTAATGATCTGTACCGAATTTGGTTAGAAGAACGTAAAATAGAGATTCCAATATGTTTAGCGAGTTGAAAAAAATAGGCAGTTGGGGAACTAAATCTGGCATGTCGTTCTCCCTAGTCGTGAGGGAGAAGCTTTTTTCTTTTTTTTTTCAGCAATGGAGTTGCATTGTAAGTGCTAGTTGCCCTTATTTGACGAGTTCATTGGACTGGAAGGTTTTAAGCATTGCTTGCTGATGGATGGTCGCGAAATATAGAAGCATCGTTGTTTCAGAAAGGGCCGTCGTCACGCGTTGCCGCCTCTTCAAGTTATTCGCTTTCAACGGCTCTCTCGCCGCATGTTGTTATCGCTTTCAGTGTGCTACTTCGTCTCGATGGATACGCTGAATTGCTAGTCACCTACGATCGTATTCGTTCAAAGAGACTACTTCGTCTCGCGATGGGTGTGTCCACATCGGAACAAGGTTTGTTCGCGTGGTCGACCGTTAGATATACGTTACTTTTTTTATTGTTTATTTTGTAAAAATATAGCGTTTTCGGTGATGTTTGAAAGTATTTGCTCCCATTCAGGTATGAGTTTTTTCTTTAAAAAGGATCCATCATCTTGAACATCTCTCGCCGCATCTAATAATTTGGTGCTTGAATATGTGAGTTTAAGGCTGCGATGTTTTTTCACAACTATTCATCCGAGCATCGCATACGTATGGTTATACTTTTGAACAAAGCTGAACAGAGCACGAAACGAGCAGTTTGTACTAATGCACTCATTGAAACACTTGTTCTGTTCAAGTTTCATTCTATGGAAATTCCTAATATTTCGAGGTACGCCTCGTGAAATTTCATATTTTAATATTGTTGTGCTTTTAGAAATACGAAGTTGGCATGTTTAGACTCTGCTAGGTTGATCGGTTATGTGTGTAAATGATTTTGTAGGAGTGTCGTCGAGGTCGGCAACATCCGCGAGAAGTGCATTTGACGATGTGAGCAGTGATAACGACACGCTAGCACTATTGCCTTTCATTGTGCTTGAACGCCTGTTTAGGACACAGCATCCGGACACCGCATCTGGACGGTCAGTTAATTGATTTTATAGATCTTTTATTCGTTCTTTCCACAACCTTCTCATAAAGTATCATCTGTGAAGAGAGTGGAAAGACTCTTGCTTAGTACCATTTGTTTTCATTATTGAGGCTTGAACTTGAATAGGTTCACTTGGTAACACTGCGGAGCAATATGCGTAAAGTGAAGCTTGCAATTGGGAAATATACGAAAATGACTTCGATTCTGGGGAAACTTAGGATTGGCTTACTTCGGGCCTCAACCGCGTGAGGAAAGGGCTCGACATCTGATGGCTTACTTCGGAAAAATGGGATTAAACCCCCTAATTCCGACTCTTTTTGAGTCAAAGTGTCAAATCTAAAGCCAAATTCTAGGCAACTTATTTCTGACGTTGCTTGTTTGGTCTTGTTTATAAAAAGCGCTGAAGATAATATTCATTAGAAAACACGGAAAAAAAAACTATAAAAGACATTTTTAAAACGTGCATTAAGTGCGTTATCAGACTATCAAACAGAATCAGACAAAACCCGCCTTGAATGGAAGAAATCTAGCCTATGGACTTTCATACCATAAACAGTATGAGTTTCTCACTCGAAGGTTTTATAAAGTTGTGATGATTGTTTTCACTGTAACTTTATGGAAAACAAGTTCTTGTTTTTCATGCGAGAAGTATGAGAATATATTAATCTAGTCATTGTTCATGTAAATTGTGTAATCTATCTTCCGTCTTTAAAAGGCGAATGAAAAAGCGAAGCAGAAACCGTGGAGCTCGAAATTGTCACTCGAAAACTTCAACCTTAGAGATTGGGGTTGGAATCATAAAATTATTTGTTGCGACGAAAATGCATTACGCCTTGAATGCGGAAATTCAAAAACACCCAAAAAGAATATGAATACGAACTGATGATGCGGTTGTGCCAAATGATATTGTATATTTTCTTTTGCTGTACTTGAACCAGTGACAGGTGTAGTACGGTATTATACCAAATTAAAATTAAAAGTATGGTATTATACCAAATTAAAATTTGCAAATAGAGCATAGGCATAGTACAGCGTGGTTTTTGGAGGGTGGTGGAAGAGCAGTGTTGCACTAATTTCTCAGAGAAAAGTGCAGGTATATTGTAGCACTTTTCCACCGTACTTATACTTAAAATATGCTTGATCCGAAAAGACTCGTAAAAGTGTTAGTACAGATTTGAATTTTCAAATCTGAGCGTGCGGTCAGGAAGTGATGCTATCGTTTGCTGGATGAGACGAAGTCTCAGTTGAAAACTTTAGGCTTGATTTTCTATCTTAGATGTCCAAAGAGATCAGTAACAATGAGTGATTGTATTATATTTCAGACTTAATTTTCCTCTGTCTCAAATTATTTTAGAAGACGCCATTCTCTTTTTCATCTTCCAATTTTTTTTGAGGGGGGGGGGGGGGGAATTAGGAAGAATTATACTCCATACGAGCAAATGAAATCTCCTGAGGGTCGCATTTAATGAAGACCATCTACAAGATCAGATCTCATACCACTGCAGATATGTGAAGAACAAAGTAAAGTGCAGGAAGTGAAATTTTCATCTAACCTTTATTTCTTGCGTATATTCATTTCTTCTTAGCATCGTATCGCCCCAAACATCGGGGCGGTTCGAAATGACTGACCCTCGAAGTGCACAAAAACATGATAAATATCGCACTCGGCGTTTTGCTCACGTTTGAATGGATCATCGGAAAAGATAAAGAAGATTGTTGAAGAAGTGAAAGCGTCGATTCGAACGTCCATCGTTGTTGACATTCGGAGCAAAAGGTATATCAAAGATTCATTTATCGCTGCAACGATCCATTATGCTGGAGATGGATCCCGCATAAATACAATTTTGCATTTGAAGAAGTGGCACGGACCTCGTGGTGTGCAGGAGACTGGACAAGCCTATCTTGAGATTCTTGAACGGCGTGGACATCGATGAGTTGTAGACGTATAGTGATAAGTGACTTACGTGCAAACATAGTGTGCACTTTTGAAGACGATTACGAGGTACTGAATGCTGAAACAGGAGACACAGTTTGTAAAGAATTGCAATAAGCAGCTCAGGCATCGAAGGCGATCGACATGTTGAATCCGATGCGGACGAAACCGATGATTTTGAGAAGGCAAATAGAAAATTTGGGCTCGATATGCGATTTCTGAAAAGATTGAGTGATATAGCTCACGCACGGCAGCTGCTGGTGGCAGGTCTGAAGGCAGCCGGATGTCATACTGAGGTCGGTGCATCAATAAGGGTCCAGGATAGCACAGCCAACGGCTGAATGACTTCATTCAAGATCTGAGTTAAATTTAATTTTATCGGTTTGATAGTGGTCGCTGGTTTATACATAATTCCGATAATCGACAGAAGTGCAAATAGATTCATGCTCGTAAAGTGGTGGAGACGAGGAATAAACTTCATCTCCTCTTGTCTCTTCAAAGGGGTGTGATTGGTGTACTTATTTGCTTGGCGACTGGTGTTTATGTTGTTGCTGATGAAAATATCCTGAGCTTTTTCGGCTTCCTCTGTTTCCAATCTCATTTTCTGTCCTTTGGTGCGCTCCGTCACTTCATGCCGGTACGAACCATTAAGGTTCAAATAGCGCCGATCTTTAAAGTATCTTTGGTTTTAACCTTTGACATAATGTTGTCTTCCTGCATTCATTTTATATGCACTTGGGAACCTGCAATTTTTCAATTGCGAGTCGTCTAAATGTGAAAATGGGTGGTGGCAGTGTAGTTGATCAGAAGATGTAGCAGGTTTCCGGGCTTTCGACAGGCACGAAATGAGCATAAACAATCCACCATAGTGATCTCAGTCCATCGGCAATTGCATCCATTAGTTGTTTGATGAGGAAAATATTAATTTTATCATTGAGTTTGTTTCGGTGATTTTTAAATTCTTTCCAATGAGTGATCGCATTATTTTGATGGTTTTTGTTCGTTTTACTCGTTCAAGAAAAACTTAAGATACAAAAAGTACAGTACTGGTATTATACTTTTGGGGCCAAAATACATCGCACAATACGTTGAATACGTTGAATTGCTGTGATTTCATTTATTTCGTCGTTCTCTCCATCAATGCAGCTGACAATTTTTCCATCTTTCGTGACCCTGAACTCGCCGCATCCAAGCAACACCATGTAGACGTCGCAACGGATTTTCCCATCTTGTTGGCAGTCTGCCGCGTTCTTGCTTCCCATATTGCTGTGTCCGGCAGTACATCGCCTGGTGGCCGGCCTGCTAGCGACATAGGTTTCAGCTACTTGGAGTTTCCTTCTCCTAGCCTTTCTTCTTCCATGAAGTACCTGCAAGGCAACAGGGGCTGCGATCTTTCTCGACGGATCGTACTCGCCATGATACGAAACCGTCATTGGGGAATGCGACCATTGGCGTGCCACAGCCGACCCCAGTCACACCCTGATGAATTTCGCCGTCGGTTGTTCTGCGCCTGCTTATTCAGCATATTCGCGGGCAACCGTCATATCTGACGGCCGTTCAACGATCCTTTGCCCCGTCGAGCTGAGCGAAAGGATACGCGACCGCTCAGCAACCATCCTGACAGTGTTATACTTTTGGTGCCAAAACACCTGCCACAATATTATACCAAATTTGGAATCGCGAGTACATTATGGGTACAGTTTTGGAAAGGTGATATAGGTACAGTACTATACCGGAAATTTGATAGAGTGGCATCACTAATGCGAACACAAGGAAATATGGGAAAGAAGAGAGTGGAAACAGTAACAGAAAGCAACAAAATGTCGGCGAAGTTTCTACGACGCGGCTATTGCGACAGCTGAAGAACGAAGACAATGCCTTAGATGTACAGAGAAAAATTTGGGATACTTAAGACCGCCGTACAGTTATGACTGTAACTCACACACCGACAGTTCGTAAGAACAAATGCGGAAAGCGCTGCTATTTGAAGCTCGGAAATGTTGTGGTTGACCTTTTCCTATGCTGCATGATATATTGTAGCATTTATGTTGTCATGACCCCCTCATTCATATTAGTAGTGGCTTCCGACAGTAACAGAGATGTTACAGGGAGGGAGCCAAGGAAGTCGTTCGGGCTTCCGATAGTGACGAACTCAAAATTGCGTTTTAGTGCGATGATTATGAGAATTGCGGTGGTTTCAACTAGGTTCGATGAACATCCGTTTGCTTTGTGCATACAATCGGTTTGCAGAAATATGGGCGATGGCCGTTATTAATATTTATACTTTAATGGTTATAGTTTTGCACGATAGAAAGCAATCGATCACATTTGTGAAATGAGATGTGTTATGCTCGGAGAGGGGACGTTTCAAAAAGTCCAGAGGGTGGGGTGAGCAATGTTACGGGTTTCACAACGAAGGGGAAATGCAAAATCTCGGAAATGCCCGCTCTAAGTCTTCCCCTCTGAGTGAGTGTCAGGGTCTACAGTTTGATTGTGAGCCGAAAAACTGCAAAATTTATGAGCGCAAATGATTGGTGTTTTTCTTTTGAGGTAAAAGTTAAGACGAGGGAAGTGGATTATTGCTATTACCAGTACTGTTGCTGCTTTGGTTGCTATCAGTTGAATACTTGTGGGAGGTGAAGGACTACACTTCGTTTTACTAGTACTGGTAATCAGTGTTTGTTGTTTTAGTTGGTGTCTACAGTGGCTGGAGGTATCTACCAGATGTTATTATAGCGGTACCTAGTGGTATTAGTTAGTAATACCTTTAACTAAAATGCGTGGTAGTGATGTAGTTTGCTAAAAACTTCAAAAGTGGTTTTGGACACGAGGCCAAAATGACGAAAGCGGCTTTGCAAAGACAAGTCGGTTCGTATTCAGTCCGACTTGGAAGAAGGAGAGAGTCAGGTCCATAACTAAGAAGTCAGCTGTCAGCCTCAGTAATGTCTCGACTCCTAAGTTAACTGCTTGGTCGCTGACACTGTCTATCATCATAAAAAAGAACCCTTCTCGGCGAACAAGAGGTCGGCTATTGTTTTCTGAATCTTCATTCATTTCTTCTTTTCGATGTTCCATATATATTTTCAGCTCACTTCGAACTGCGGCTGTAAAATACGGCGTATTGGATATTTTGCTTGTATGTCTCGCACACTACAGTCATCAACACCACAAGGTCGAGCCAATACGGCCCGATTCTTTACCAGCCGCACCTGAGACCGTAAGCATTATTTTCACGTTTAACAATTTCTTAGCATGTAGTACCGTTTCGCACTTCCTGATTCGGGAAGTAGGCGCAGACGGACGTAGCCAATAGACTTTTCGAAAAGGCTGAAGACAATCAGAGGTGCCCATCGGATTTTTTGCAACTTTCTTCTCCTTTTTTCCTTGGCTGTCTGTGCTTTCTGTTCTCAGCACAGTGTCTAAAACGCTGGGAAAGTTTTTGCACGTGTCTAAAACCCTGGGAAAGTTATTGCAAGTGTCTAAAATGCTGGGAAAGTTTTTGCAAGTGTCTAAATCCCTGGAAAAGTTTTCTACTTTCTGATTTCCTTCTCATGCTATTGTTTCATGATGAAATTGGATGAGGCACTAGGCTTTCGGCGACAGTTAGAGATAGTTTTTCTTGGAAGAGCTGTTGTATTTGCGACTTTTGATGATTATTAGAAGAATGCTTCATGGGTCATGTCTTTGTGTTTTGTGTCTATACTTGCACTGTGAACATTATATCTTGCTGTGCGTTACGCAACAATTGAGAGAAGTGAGCGGTAACAAGAGGATTAAATTGCGGAATCGATTTCCCAAAATGGTTTTAAATAGTTTTTGTCGTTTACAGGTGAAACTCACCGAGCATCTGTTGCGTGCATCCGCTCGAATGGAGGCATTACGTGCTGAAGCGGTGAACAATGCGAATGCTAATGGTTACGATGATCGAACATCAGCGGGTTATGGTGGGACGGTGAGCTCGGCAGCGCAAACTCAGCAGCAAAATTTTTGGGCAAAAGGTACCGGATTCGGTAGTGGCACCACTCAACAGCAGTGGAATGTTGATGCGCACGTTATGAAGAGAAAGTTGGACGAAGAAACTGTGACTCATTTATTGCGGGTGAGTCGATTTTCGCCTACTGCTGTAATGCTTTTGGTTTTCTCCGCCCATCTGATCCCCATCCGCCTATCGTCCATCATTATTTCCGTAGCTGAAAACACTTTAGCGGTACAGGAAATCTGCCAGGGTATCGCATTTGTTGCCGTGACACTCGTATTTATTGCAAACAGAGGAAAAGCCCGTGCGCCGCTGTATTACGAGATCGGGGGTCAAGCATTTTTCTCATTCTGTTTGATTTTACTTGAACAAAGTAAAATTGCAAATAGTTGGATGAATATCAATTGTTTTGTGGCACTTATATGAGATAGGGAGCACTTATATGGGATGATATATGAGATATGCAGTTCATCTTTCAGTGAGTGCAAAATTATCGTCTCAGGATTAGTATCTTCAAGGATAATTCCGTTGTGCTCTGCGACTTTGCTGTTTTATCTGTTTGTCAGAAGAAGTCATTTTGTTCGAATAGATGAGGCAATTCGTTGTTGATTTTGTATAGGTAATTTCACCTAGTGAAGAGAAATATGGGATTAAACAATCTCGCTTTGAGCAGTCATTTTGAATCGCATCGTTTTCTCATTTCCTGGTCTTCTTTCCCACTGAACGAGCTTCAAGGCTATTGAGGTTATGACTCGATAAAATTTCAGGTGCTAGCGAGCTATATATTTCCAAGACCAACATGGAGGCGTGGTCGTTTCTCTCAATCGCGACGTAGCACGACAACTTCGGAATCATCTACCATTGATGGTGCATCGCCGAGTTTCGGCAGTTTATCACCTCTTCCAGGTTCTTATCAACATCCTGCATTATGTTACTGCTTTTATCAGTGGTATTTTATGCATTTTTGCAAATGTGTTTGCATTATGCAGCGTCGTTTTGATATGTACCGTTTGTGTCCGTCTCTCCAATGATTGCTGCAGGATGTACCGTGGGCTCCGACTTCCTCCTCTCTTTAAACCCCCTGTAACGTTGATCCACCAAATTCGAGAAAAGTCTTGAGTATTTGAAAGTAAGAAGGAATTTTTAGGCGTTTTATGCGAGCGTTGGATGTGAACGCATTTTTATGTATATTTAATTGCCTTTCCATATATTATTTTTTATCAGTTCAGCATTAGACAGAGTAGAAATATCAACTCAGAGGCATGAAATACGAAGTTTATATTCCTGGATACCGAAATGAGTCCAGCTGTTCCAGAATATCAATTACTCAACATCCTAGCCTTATCGTTCGTTGCTTGCCTTGCGGTTGCTAAGCCAAGGCTTACCTTTCAAGAGTTCTACAATACTTTGCTTTTGATTCTGCACCGCTTAGGTGTTATATCTTTCTTAGCTGATATCTCCCTCTTAGTA
Organism: Toxascaris leonina; assembly: GCA_022844705.1. Taxonomy (NCBI): domain Eukaryota; kingdom Metazoa; phylum Nematoda; class Chromadorea; order Rhabditida; family Ascarididae; genus Toxascaris; species Toxascaris leonina. Next base: position 117,591 of record JAARMF010000147.1, on the reverse strand, counting down.
TATACAACTTTATCGATTTGCCATTTGGTAACACAGGAAAGTATCTTGGCGACATCAGACTTCTAACCTTTTGGCCAGTAGTTTTGTTTATTTGTAATTTATAACCTTTGGAGCCGAAGCAACTCCGCAGGGGCTAAATCAGTACAAAATTTCTCACTTAATTAGTTGATAGGTCAGAAATCACACCTTTTCATTTGTGCTTCATAGCTGTAGAACGATTACGTGCTCAGTAAGTTCAGCCTCTCAATGCTTAGCACTAGATAAATGAAGAATTACTTCCTCGTGAATCCTTTTTTCGTTGCTCTTATCTCCCTCTCTTGGTAGTTTGTTGTCTTTAATGTCACTGACTTCTGTGTAGTTTCAGAGCCCAATTTTTTTTTTGTTGAGAGAGGAAAAGCTATACATGGCTTATTCCTTTGAAATGGAATGAATTCGAAGATGGTTTTTTTAAGTCGCAAGGCCGCAGTCACGTTCAATGTCGCTGTCGTCGCCAACGGCTGAAGTGTTGTGCGACGAGTGGTCACTTGATACATCAGTTGTTGAGCTGCTGGCGCGTTCCTGCCTTCTGCCTACCATCTGCGCTTATCTCAGAAACGATTCCGGTTCGTTTTAACGTCCTAAACTTTCCTTTATCGCATGCTGACTTCAGTTTTTACAGTTTAATGCAGAGGTTTTTCGGAACCCTTGAGTCGAAAGGTTTTGCGAAACAGGCACCTTAGTGTAGCCGAGAGGTGACAAGCGTAAACGTCATGTTTGTTATTTGCATTTCTAGGTTTCTTACCACCACCAGAATTCCTGAGGCACTGGAGTATCAGACTGCTTAGGAGTTGCATGCCCATTTTTTGTTCGCTGTGTTTTTGAAGTCGTATGAGAAAAGAAGTGGAGCGGGTAATGAAAATAGCCAATAAATTTAATGCGAAATCATGTTTAGTTTTGGATATATCGCGGCATGTCGAGGTCTACGAGGCAGTGGTCTATCTAGTAGCGGCATTGGCACGCTGTCCAGCACAGAAAAACGATCAGGGAGAGGATGCGCTTGCAGCGTTACTTTGCCAATGTGATTCGGGTGTATCTCTGCTTACGATGCTTAAGAAGCTTCATGGATATATCCTGGCTTACCTTTCGAAGTTGTACACCGAAAATGTGCCAAAACAGTCAGTTTTTTTCTTGCCAGTTTTCTGTGCAGTATTCTTCTATAATATTTTATTCGTGGTTATTCTCGGCTATGAAGATTAGATTTAACTAGCGATATTGTGAACCCTCGATCGTCGGGTTTGCTATAAGCTTAAAGCTAAAGTGAGGATCAAGATGGATGTGTTGTTTTTTATAGGTATTGTTTATACCTGTAAATCTAAGACGTTGAGTTTTCGAGAATGGCATTTGAAATGTTCTCTGCTGGCAATGCTTCCGATGCGTTATTCAAGTTTGCATTACTACAGATTTGAAACAAATATCTTGCGCAAATTTGCATTAGAATGCGTTAATTTTTTCCTCTCAGAAGTGAACCGAACACCAACAAAAAAGTAGAGGAATCTGCTAATGCAACAGCCGATGGGACGACATCGAAAGGCTCCGAGGAAGGGTTGATGCGACTTTCACACATCATCATGCGCACATCGACTTTCGTTTCGACACGTTCGTCTTCTTTTTTCTTATATTGAAATTTCATGTTGATCTCTCAGCATTTCTTCAACGGAGCTTTCAAGTAGATTCGGTTTCGTTTGAGTGGTTAGCATATCGATTAAGCTATGCAGTTGTGCAGCATATTGCACGAGACCATTTAGCTTTCTGCTTACATTATAGTACAATAACATATCTCCTCTGAAAAGATAGCTCGACCATTGATGGGGGTAGGGTAATTCAGCTGGCGACGCACTTGATCCAATGCTTGTCACAAATCGACTTTCCAGGTGATTTAGGTGATTGTTGTTTTCGGGTAGAAGATGTTAGGCCATTATTTTTTTCATGCACTTGAAGTATTTAAATGGGCTTTGATCACTATGAAGTTAATGCTTACTGACAAATGATGTTGCATTACTTCAGGCGTGGGTAGCGATAACGCGAAAGTGGAGAACAATACGAAAACAGTGTTAACGATGGATGAAAGATATATTGAAGCGATGCGAGGCCTCCAGTTCCGTGAGTTGCCTCTTCACAGAACTGTTTCGTCAGTGTCTGCTCAGCGCATTGCTTTTCACGGCTTCGTAAAGTTCACCACTTAGAAAGGAAATGAAATTTATAAATTTTAGAAATTTTATTGAACGCTTATTGCTTTGCTAATTGAGAATATCGATTTAAGAGCTTAACGAGGTTTTTATCGATATCATTTTCGGTTCAAAGCTCGTAAGATTTATCGGAGTCCTGAAATTTTGTAATGAACTTGCAGCACATTGAAAACTTCGATTTTTTTAAATGTTTATTCAATTTTCCCCTTATTTAGAGAGTATATCGTTCTTCTCTGATACGGGTAGAATACCATACCATTACGAGAGCTCACTGGGTGCCGTTTGCTTAACTGCATCGTTGGGGAGGCGCACTCGACGACTCGCACAGGAAGTGGTGACGTTGAGCAACTCACTTCCATTGACCGCAAGTAGTTCGGTGTTCGTTCGATGTGCCGAAGAGAGGCTGGATGTTATGAAGGTAGTCTTTGAGCTTGTAAAACTCACTTTAAATATGAATCATTGTTTTAGCAATGGGAGCAAGATTTCGTCATAATATATGAAATAATATTCTGTAGGATAACGAGTGTTTGTCGTTATAAGCGTTGGGTTGTGCCGAATCAGATAGAGATGTTTATACTGACATTGTTTCAGCAATGAGTGCAAGATTTTCGCCATTTCGACAGGTGTTTCTGCTCGTAACGAATTAGTTTTAATGGAATGAAGAACAGTTTAAGAAATACCTATTTCGGTAAAAAGTAGTGGTTTGTCATTGTTCTCGGCAGGTGTGATAAAGTTTGTGCAGGTACTGGACTTCCTGTATTTGTGTTTTTCTCTTTTGAACCGAGTGATAACTGGATTCAAATTCAGGTGTTGATAACTGGGCCATCTGATACTCCTTATATGAACGGCTGTTTTGAATTCGATGTGTGGTTTCCGGCGGACTACCCGAATTCTCCAATGCATGTTAATCTAGAGACGACTGGCAATCATACGGTAGGTGCATGGGTATTTATTTTGTTATAAAGTCGATTATTACTGTTTTTTGGGTGCGTTGATTTAAAGCGGTACATATTTAAAAACTTGCAATTGTTTTTAAGCAAAGATTTTTCCCACATTTCATTAGAAATTTCGACCGCATTTTTCTTCTTTTTTCTCTTCCATTTGCATCATACAACAACTGAAGAGAAGAATTTGCACATCGTGTGGGACTGAAGAGCCGATTACTTTTTTTCGATTATACTGAAGGGTGTTATTTATGTGCTCCATTGGGGCATTATATTTGTCACTCTTTTGAGCATATTATTTCCTCGGATCCATAGTGTCGAATCATTTGGCATCTGTTTAGCTTGTTATTGCGATGTCATTTTTGAAAGATGAGGCAGTTTGTTTTCCGTGCGATTTCGTTTGCTGAATATACGTCGTTAATCTGGAATTAATGCAAATACTTCTTTCGTTGAAGGTACGTTTTAATCCAAATCTCTATAACGATGGTAAGGTGTGCCTTTCTGTTCTCAACACATGGCATGGGCGTCCTGAAGAACGTTGGAATCCGGAAACGAGCAGTTTTCTTCAGGTAACTGTTACGTGGCTACACGTTTTCCGTCCGTCCCTTTGATTCTACAGGATGTATTGCTTTGAGCGTATTTGAATGGCTTAATACTTTTCGATAATTTACTGGATAGACTTTGATTTCTTTTACAGGTGATCGTAAGTATGCAGTCGCTGATTCTTGTCTCTGAGCCTTACTTCAATGAACCAGGTTATGAGCGGTCGAAGTGTACGCAGGCAGGACAACAGGTCTGTTCTCTCAAGTTGGAATTTCTTTTCATGGAATTGGTCAAATGGATAATGCCATGAAGATAAGACAAAGTACCTCTTTTATTGGTGGAAGTCGAAACAGTTAAAGGCTATAAAAACTTTTCATTATTTCCTCATTGCTTCGTTTCCTATGTTGTCGTAGTTAGACTGCTGTATATATATTTTTTCTCATTAGTTTAGCACCTGTTCTATTGAATTATGCTTTATATATTACATATGGGTTTTTCTCATTCATGTGCAAGTGAGAGATATTATTTTCAAAACAGTAATGATAGTGCTCTTCACAACTATTACTTTAGGCCTCGCGTGATTACGATGCGAACATTCGACAAGCCACTGTGAGGTGGGCAATGTTGGAGATGATTCGTCATCCACCGGTTGCCTTCCGTGATGTAATTATGAGTCACTTCTGGTTGAAACGCTACGAGATTATATCGCAGGTTGCGATATCATATTGTTGTTCGATCCTTAAAAGTCTCTTATTTAGTCCACAAAGATTACCAGTCGATAAGCGTTTAACTCTTTGCAGTTGACTTGTGAAAACACATTCTTTCGAAGCGTTCATTACTACAATTAGTTTTCTGAACTCTCAGAGTCACATTTCATGATAGCATATAGTCCAACTGATTGTACTATTGAAGGGCCTATTATATGTGACCGGTTTGCTTGATGGTCGGCTGTCAGCAACTCGCCACGTCAGATGCCTTTGGTGGTTCTATATTTAAGGATATTTATTTTCTCGATTGCTTATAATTTGTGCATGTAATAAAGCAAAAGCTTTTTTTTTTTTTGAGGTAACCGAATGGATTAGGGAAACGGAAGCTCAAATTGAGGAGCAACGTGGTGCGGCACGAACTCTTCAAGCCCATTTAGCATCTCTTAAGGTTGGTTTTTTAAGCTTTTGCAGTGGTTGCGCTTTAACGAGCTTTATACGACCAGAACGATTCTTGAAAACTCATATCATCGTATCCCAACTTTTTTTTGTGAATTGGTTCAGTCCTGACGTTTATCCTAATCAAATTTGTTTCAGAAGAAGAATGGATTTTTTTCATTTATTTTCATATCATTTCTTTTCTAGTTTCGTACGCTCTTCCGTCAGCTTAATTTTACTGTTGTATCTAGTATAGCAAAGCATGTCATCTACTTCTCAATTTGATCTGCCAAAAAGATAATGAAAATGATTAATTGCAGCGACATTTTGCGGCACTCAATGAGGAATTTTCACGAATGGAGCGGCCAGCGAGTCTTGAAGACGACGATGAACAGGTTGCCGCATCAATACCAACTTCAACGGGAAATGCGAATGTGGTTGGTGCTGGTTCAGCAGTGCGTCAGCTTCCAGTTCAACCGACACCGTTTGCCACTATGAAGGTACTGAAACTATGAAAATGAGCACATCGGAACTTCTCACTGTGGAACACAATGGAATTCGTCCTATCGGTCTCCGTTTCAGACGAGTATTTTTGTTCTCTTTGCCTTCGCTTTTGTTTTTGAACATTTCATTTGTGTCTTCACTCGACTTTCTAAATTGTTGTCTGCCCTTGCGAAATTATCGTCCACAAAATTGAATTTTACTCCTTGCGTGGGGATACCTTAAAGAAGCACTTTTGCGTTCCTTGTGTCATTGAGGATTACCGCTGAGCCTGTCGTGTATATGTCCGTGGTTGTCACGTCGATACATTTTGCAGTTTGTGTTGTCATGCGGGAACTTTTTATGGCTCTCCATGTTATCGTATAGAAACTATTTAAGGTTCTTTTTGTTTCACCATGCTGCATCCAACCGTAAGCTGTGGTAAGATGTTCTTTTCTTTATCGCTTGATGTTCTTATTATCAAGTTACTAATCGATGCCGCCCTGTGCCATGTAGAGGTATTGCTCGAAATCCTGTATTTAGGGAATGAGACTTTCAGAACGTAAAATCTGAGATGTAAATTTCTTCAGACAATTTTATTTCAAGGAGTATCACTATTGTGCTTTCCAAATTTCCTCTAAAAATCCGTATAAATCTGCACAGCCGTGGTGTCCAAACTGATATTCGAATTGCATGTGTCTAGGTTTCGGTCGAGAGTATTGCTAATTTGACGGGAGGTGATTTCGTGGAGGTCATTTATAGAGGTCATGTGAATTGTGTGTGCTTTCTTTCGATGCCTCGGTAGAGGACGGCCAATAAAGTATTTTAAGTTTTTCGTTTTCTTTTGCATTGTTTTAACAAAAACTATGTCATGGTGATGCCATGCAAGTTGATATGATATCCGGAGCGGTAGCTTCGGCCCATGTTGCGTAAAAGCTGTTGATATTTAAAAGCGCAACAAAAGTTCTAGAACCAGTCGGGCGCAACCCAAAAAAAAAACAGATTTCTGGTTTATTGTGTTCATGTGGGAAGGTGGAGGGAGGGTGAGGGGGGGGGGGTGGTTGCGGAAATCGGTTGCTTTTGTGATACGCATTCCTTCTTCTGGCTCAGGCGAAGCGGAAATGCTCGTTTGCCTGCGCCTATACGAATTTGACGTACTTCGAGGACAAAGTGGTTGCACTAATGGAACATGAGTGTCCTCACTCTAATTTGAATGCGTTAAAAAGTTGTTGAAAGAGGTACGAATGAATTATTCGAAAATTTATAAGTAGCGATGTTGCATTCAATAAATCTTCCAGAAAAGGGTCGTTACGAGATGAACCACTTGAAATTGCTAGTAGTGCATTGGAATATTGCATCATGCTATACCCAGTAGAGGTGAAATCCACTAAAACAATCCATAAACAAAAGGCGGTACCTTATGTCATATGCAATGGCTCATCAATATCTCACAAACCTTATTCCACCATCGTTTGCTTCTTCGCTGAAAATAGCTTCAATTTCTATGGAGTTTTTCAAAGTAGAAGGACACATTATTCGAGCATGAAGATAAGCAGGCAAATGACGTCTTGCGGAGAATGGGGCCTACGTTCGAGAAACGGGGATCCTACATGAAGGCGCAAACTGCCTTAACATTTAAAAAAAGCTTGGGCGTTAGCTATTTACGTTCAAACAGAAACGATGCGGGAAGTTTTTTTTATTTTTATTTCAATGTCTTCGAAGTAGAAAAACATGAGGAGGTATGTGAGTATGAACAACAAGAGGAAGCAAAACGTTTGCAAAGCTAGATTTAGGCGAATAGACATTTAATACCGGAGAGCACCTGTAGTCTATAGATTGGAACGACTCAGCTGTAGCTTAAAAGCTCAACGATTGAAAGCATTAACAATATCGTCGGAAATCATGTTGCAGAATCGTGTAACGCGAAACTGGAAAATGTGCAGAACACTTTGTGCTGTAAGATCTCTCGATCAGCTGGAACTGATACGTAGTTCGACTAAAGGCGGCAATGAAATGAAATATTTCTGAAAGTGGAGTGTGAGAAAGGCTAAACATAAAACTGCAACAAAGATATTTTTAGCCTTGTAGCATAAATTGACCAGTGCTGACTATGCTTAATTTCGTGGAAAAAGATATGTTTGAAGCATTTTTGGACATTCACTAGCAATCCGACACCAGATGATAGATGAGGAGACGATATGGAAGTGCGCCATTCCAAAAGTGATGAAGGCCTTTTGATAATATTCGATAAATCCATGCTACGGAGTGCGGAGATTTTTGACAAATTTTCAATAATGACGGAGCACTACAGCCGTCATTAGGACTACAGCCTTCATTGAAGTTGGTGGCCGATTATAAGACGAAGATCATGAACACCATCTATAGTTGAAAGAAGCTCATATCGTAACTTATTCGGCTTTAACATTGCGGCGATCTCTTATAGCCGCTAATGCGGTATGTAAAGCTCGACTTACTCCGCGCCAGGGGAATCACTATGCTCCTCTTGCATATAAGAGTTGCTACGGCTAGAGTAGGTATTGCAACGGCTACAACTCGAAAATGTTGGTGAACAAGAATATATATTCGTGGAGAATCGGCTATAAAAGGTGAGGAGTGGATGTAATAACCTCTCATGATTTTCGCTTCTATCTTACACGACTCTTTTCAATCCTATATATGTTGGTCGTAAACTTCTCTCTTGACTTTTTTACATACTCCAGCTCTTTTTATTCAAAAGATAGTTCTTCTTTTTTTTTTAGATTTAAGCCGCATCGATCTTTTGGACTAGGTTTTCAATTTTTTTCTTTTTCAATCTCCAATTTTTCAATCTTTATTTATTGAAATGATGAATCATTTCAATGACTGCAATATTTTCATCATTTTATTGTACAAATGATCGACTTTATTTTTTTTATTCTCTCCTATTTGTAAATTTTTACAATTTGCGAAGAGAATTTTATATAAACTCACTTCAATCAAATTTCTCTTCTTTATTATGAATCTCTCTTTTTTTTTTTTGCTGGAAGCAACATCTGAAATCGAAGACTGAAAATTGAATGGAGGGAATGACTTTGGTTCACTTATTTATTTTATTCTTGGGAAAATTTAGCCTTTTGCCTCGGAAAAAAAATCAGCATCGGTAAAAGAAAATGAAAAAGTTCCTCTCCTCCCATTTGAAGTCAGCCTTGCCTCAGGCCGTGTACATTTACATGCGATCGGCATGTCGCCCAAGTGCACTTTTACCAAATTTGGTTAAAAAAACGACATGGTAAATGCATGTACAGGTCATCACCTATAATGGCATCAAACGTAGCAAAAACCACTCAGGGGTTTATATGTTTGTTCAAGTGGGTAAACAACATTCCATGGCCTACTACACCTACTAAATGCAGCTTTAGTTGCTCACCTGAGTACCACAACCAGTGACGCTTCCATTGTTCTGTTAATTGCGATCTATTACACACAAAAATTTCACTCATATATGATGATTTATTACAACAATTCTCTCATCGCTATTTAATACTTTTATTAGCTATTATCATATAGATGTATTCGGCCCCATTTTCCTGTTGTTTGCAGCGAATGAAACAACGGAAAGTTGGATGACATTTTACGAATTTTTATTCAATTCTTAACAAGTCTTGTGGATAAATACACCCATATTTGTAGTTTTATTCGGTTTTCAGATGTGCGTTATTCAACTCCTAAAACCGAATGAATATGTTTTAGGGGAACATGTATTCATTCTATTCGATGATGTATGTATAGTCCTATAGATTTTGTGAATTTAGATAAACTTATACTGTATCATAAAGATATACTTACAGTTCACTGCACTTCCTCATCAAGAAAGCATGCTGTAGTGCAGAACAGTGGAGTAGATTTTAGTATAGTTAAGAGACGTGAAAAATCATTACTCACAACGTAATCGCAAGTCTTAAATTGCAGTAGTTCAAACAAGCAATACAACGACAACGAAAATTCCGATATTTGAGTTCGGTGGAGATGGAGAGAAGAGAGTAAAGTGAAACAAATAAACGCACCTATAAGCTGTGAAGCATCAGATAGCTAATTTATTTCTCTTTGACTTTTGGGAATACATTTTTCTTGATAAATTTGGAGTCCGAAGAAATTGCTTTGGAAAGTCGAAAAGAATTCGGTGACCCATGTAGCATAACACGGCATTGCGACAGCAGCAAATAGTTTCTTTTCGCACGGCTTTTTTTTTCACCATAAGAGAAAGGGTGGAGGAAGATGAGAGGTGGAATAGGCCTTAAAGGTAGACCTCTCGGGAATTAAATAGATTATCGAAATTTGCCATGAAGCTTTTGATGTTGCAAAGCCATCTGATGTTTACGATGATCTAACTCCAAAGCTCATCTTATGAGATCGATGCATCTCGGTGAAACTAGCCACTGGTAAATTTTAACCATAGCTATGGAGAGCAGAGAAGTGCAGAAAATGATGTCTGTGAAAAAATTAGACTTTCAATAAGCAGATGAGGAATTGGGGTCGAGATTTCATAATTTCCAGAGGTGAATTTTTTTTGAGAACGTAGAAAATTGGCTGTTGATTTGATCATTTTTTGAATTTTTCTGCTTTGGTCATCTCGATATTCATCTACGCATTCCAATTGTAAAAATTCCCCTGACGTAATGAATGCTTCGATTTTTTCAGAAAGAGTTCCCACCCTACGCTAGTAAAAATAGATTCTATACGCACTTTTTCAATAATATCTACCAGTTGAGTACTTATAGTTATTCGAATGCGGTTCTGTGCTTATGCGTTTGTAACTTGTGAGCCGAAGAACTTACAATGGTGAAGTTTGATGCATATGAATTGATATGACTATTTGTGAGGAGGCCCTAAATCTGGTTTTGCATTTTTTTTTTCCATCAATGACTAAGAAGGAATGATACGAATAGATGCGATTTTTTCCCATACGAGTGTTTAATTTTAATAAATTTTAGCCAATCAACTTTTGTGTCACATCGGAGAGGATATTCGAAAGATCGACAGGACGATTTGAGTGGAAATTGATCAACGCAATAAGTTCCTCATCGGTCTTTGGCGCATTCGTATCGAGAAATGTCCATAAGGCTAGCGATTGCAAATAATACGGATGTTGAAGACCGAAGCATATTTCAAAAATATTCATCGCTTCAAACGCATATGGCACCGCCTAGAAAGTGATCTTATGAAGGAAATTTATTATGGCAATGATTAGTTTTTGTACTAATTTTGTTCGCTAAAATAGTGTTAAATTGTTGATGCATATGAGGCGTACAAACTGATGGCAACAAATAAATAGCGCCTTTAAACTGCCGCTAAATGAAAAAGCTTTGAGATAGTTAGGTTTTTCTTTTTTTTCCGAGGGCCCTTCATACGAAGTTTTGAGAAACTTGCAGTTAGAGCGGCTATTTTTAGCCCCACAACTGATCCTTTTTAAAAACGAATAGCACCATATTCGTAATCTGCTAATTCAAGTACCTCAATCAATTTCTCATATTTCGATTTCTTTCAATGAAAGAACTCAGCGATTAGGTTAACTATTTTGCAACAAACAGTCAATGGATGGGATGCGCTTAATGAATCTAAACACAATCACATTCAATCCCTCAGCGAGCTGTTGTACGCGATATGGGCGTATGCATTTGCAAATTGATCAGGAATGCCCGTTCGATTCATGGCAATATTTCGTAGCCAAGATACGATGATAATCGAACGACTTCAGCCCAATTAACTAGCACCTTTAGCTCGTGAGATATTGCTCACGAAATGTCTAGAAGTTGCGGCGAATGCAGCAACACTTATTTCTTACTTTCTCCTTTCTGAGAGCCACTATATATCCGCTAATAGTTGAGGTTGCATATGTTGGCTCCCAGACATTTGATAACACAAATGATCTGAAGTCCTACGCATATAATTTACAGTAAATTAAACCTGCTCAAATATCGCTCACTTTCTAAAATTGACTCCATTGAAGAATATTTTACGATATTTTTTAACATTATATATCCAAAATTTTGTCACATTTTTACCTCTTTACGTTGACCTTTCTCGATATATGCCTTGACGATCTGTAAAAGTTGATAGCCAATATGACGATCCGCGTACGGAAAACACCTAAATATCATGAATTTGAAGCGCAGTCTAATTTCTTTCCGGCGGCATTTGGCAATAAACGTTCGCCGCAAGACGAAGGTTCAATATATAGCCGAAAGCTCAAACAACGTAGATTTATTTACTCATCCTGTTTCAAAAAAACTTCTGCGATGCGCCTCACTGTTTTTAAATTTCAAAGCGACTGCTTTGCTTGCTGGTAATTAAAAATTTTCTGCTAGCTAAAAGCACTTCAGATTTTGCACACGTTAAACAGACGTTCATTTCAAAACTCGATCTCCTTGATCGCTTTACCACGTACCGGAAAATATCTACTTGTTGGACCACACTTGATTTGCAAGTGAAAAATTGTTGATAGCAGTGTTTACACTGTCTATTGCTCATCTCACTTGAATTGTTTGCAAGTGCTACTCACTTTCCCGCAATTATGCAACTTATTTGTCCTCAACTTTAATGCCGCACAGCTTCTCCTCATTTTCCATTATAAATTAACAATTGTTTACAAGTTATGAAGTCTTTTACAGGGAATAAATTCTTTGTTACATAGGAATAGTGGAAAGTTTTGAATTGTTTTAGATCATGTCCAAACGAATGAGAAGGAATTCTTTAACCAATCGTTTTGAGCTAATATTTAAAAAAGAAATAAAGTTTTTTCTCGATGAAAAAAAAAAGCTGAAATTTCCACTAAAAACTTCATTTTTTCTTGTTTATGAACGAGAAATGACTTACATTTTATAGTTTTCGTAGACTTGTTTTTGAATAAAAGGCAAATTATCTTTCAATGTGCCTGTGATATGCATTATGGCCGTTTGTAATCGCGTTATATAGATGTTCTTTTGATGAAGAATCTTTGAAGCCTTATCGAGAAGCTCTTGTAGCTGAAATTCTTTTTTTTTTTAAATTTCATAATGAAAGACTCAAACATAGACTCATCTATTTATTGAAAATAATATCGTTTTATTTCATGTCAACGTATTTGATGAATTTCACTTATTACTTCGGCATCAAAACTTTTTAAACTAGAGGGAATGAGCATTGAAACGGATCTATATGTCTCTGAGGTTTTCCACTGAGAATTAACGCATAAAATTCTGCGAGCATAGAAGAAAAGTTAGAGTATTTTTTAGTTGCTGTTTCAGTTTTGCTGCAGTTTCACATGTAGGTTACTTCATAAGTAATTTATGATGCGAAATTGTAAGGCAACTTCTTCTCAAGTCATTACGGCAATATTTCCAGCTTAAGCCTCCTCAACGTTGCTAGTTCCATTCAAACGTTTACTATCCCATGTTATCCCATGCTAATTTTTGTTGAAAACTAGGATTGTTGATGAAAGATCCGATCGACAGATGCATTGCTGCAGCATTTCACTAGAGTGTCTTTGTGCAACATTTGGTTAGGAGATGATGAATATCGATTGATTTAGATGCTTCATCTATGACTAATGCGCACAGGATTATACGTGGGATGGCTATCATTTAAAGGCAATGCACTGAAGAGTCGACGAGTGCAGATTATAAAACGGCTCAATTAACACAATGCTCTTTAAGACCGCACTGATTAGCTTACTAATGCAAGCGCTTTTCGTGTGGCGCGGTTGTTATCAGCGGGTTTTTTTTTGCATTTCCTCAGTCTCGATCTTGGTTGCTATGTTCAAATCAATTCTCGAGGTTGAACTCACTTATATTTAGACGCTTCCGTTTTATATCCACATTGTGTTCTGATAAAAACTCATTGAAAAGAAGTTAGAAATATTGAAATAGAGGGGTTCATCATGGACTAGACGATATGATTGCCAGAGAGCTAGTTGCATATGGATAGCGAAATAGCATCCAGTTAAAATTTATATGCATCAAATTTCCTGTTCAGTGATGCGATGATTGAAGGAAAGTAATGTTTGCCGATGGACTCGATCAACACACACGTACATTCTTTCATGAGTATGCGGAGGAAAAATTATTTGCGCAATTTTTTGAATTCGTTTTTAGGTGGGAAAGTAAATAAAACAATTAGGATTTTGAACAGGTAGATATCTACGTTAAGGGATTTGAATAAACTTCAATTTATGCACCACATATTCTAGAAATATTTTGTCACAATATTCGATTAACAAGATATTCTGAGAAGATGGCAGCTGTTTCCTAAGGCATTGATTAAATGATACAATGAAACAAACCGAATTAGGATCTGAATCAGGGCTAAATTTTGCAGGAAGATGAAGCATCATCTGTTGCGCATCACGGACGTATTGTTCGTCAGCGATGTGTGCACATTTCGGGCATTTAATCGCTACAGCTTCGGCATCTTCTGTGGTTATTAGTGGCTCATCACATGATGCATTCGAGCAACGTATCGACGTTAGAATATCATCAGCTGGATCACAACATCTTTCGCAAGCACATTCGAAATACCTTCAAAGACACTGCATTCGAACATTTAAGAGCGCGTTATAGAGTATTCCGTTAGTTATGATCGTCGTCTTTCAAAGAGGCCTAATCAATTCGTACATTCGTATAAAAGCTCCGCTCTCACTTTTATTTTTTTAGGCTGATGTGATGATGAATTACAATTTTCAGAGCTGGGAAAGTGGAATATTACAAAGGCGAAAATATTGGAGGTGAAAAATAAAATTAAGAAGACTCGAAATGAAAATAATTATTACTTTGCATTTTTAGGCGTTGATGTGATTAACGTATGCAAACCATAGTTGCATCGGCAAACAAGACGTTTCAAGAGCCACCAAAATTGATCGGACAATCTCTTTTCCTCATCGTATGATTCCTTTACTATTATTTTTGCTACAACATAGACCCATAGATATACTCATTGTTAAGTCTCTCTATATGAATAAAAGTGTTTCCGTCAAATATTATTGAGCGTTTTGAATTTCATCATCGACGATAATACGATTCATAGCTATATCATAGGGAACATTCATTTGAGCGGCAATATGCGTGCAAGGCACTTTACTGGCAAAATTCATCTACGACTAGCTGAAGATTTTTTTCATTTCTCATTTGTGCTCATGGCGAATACTAGTATAATTGAAGTAGGAATAACCATTTTGCTCTAAGTTCCTTTCGTCGTTGATATCGAGACCGGCCAACGTCAATATAGCTAATGAACGATGTGCGTGGATTAGATGCATTTGTCTCAGGTGTAAGAGGCCTCAAACAAGCCTGATATCCGTCAAACACCAGTGAGCAATTCGGCCGACATGAATGATCATATGCCGATACACCTGCAAATTTTACGTCTATTCGCATCAAGTGGCATCATTTTAATAAAATTTCTCTTCAGGGGATGATAAAACAAAAAGCAAAATTCGGCTGTCTTTTGTCAACGTTGAAGCACCGCAACGCGATAATGGAATGGGCGAAGAAAAAACAGTTGGAAACAGATCCGTGTGAGATGCAACAAAAATCCGAAAAGCAGATTGGTTGGTTCATTGAAGCAAATCAACTAAGAAATAAACGTAATATTATTCAGAAAAAGTCATCAAGCAGGAGAAAGGATTACTTAGTGGGTTGGATGATCCGATGAAAGTGGCGCAAAAGAGGAGTGCGAAAGTCTGCTTGCGGTAAAACATTTAGAAGTTGACTTTTGCAAATAGTTTCTACAGAAATATGATATAATATCAGTAAAAATGAATAGTGAAGACAAAAATACCAACGAAGGTATGTACTCAGCTTTTAAATTTCAATCTGCTCCCCGATATCATCCTCTTCTACACTCATCTCTTCCTTCACTCTCCTCTTCAAAAGTAGCAGTAGTTTGATTTTGCAACAATTTAGCAAGCATACCAAGATCGAGTGCCATTCCAACTTCCGTACCGGCACTTGTGTGAATTGAATGTGAATTTATCGATGTTTTACAAAATATTACGTAGAATTTTTCCTTATCGATCATCTCATCCTTCCGAAACGTTGACATTTTATTGAAAATCTTCTCAAAATGTTCATATTTTGCCTGAAAAAAAAGTTCACGTATAGTTGTTATTCGTCTTTGAATTGAAGAACTTGCAGAAAAAGTTCATAGGAAACTCAATGTGGCAATAGAATACTCTCCAATCTAATGCTTCATTTTTACCATGAAAACGATATGGATTTTTGTTCACTCGGATCCGAATGAATTTGAAAACATATATAAATTTCAAAGGGGAGTTGTTGATGAGAAATGAAAAATCGTATCCAATACTTCTAAGCAATTGAATTTTATTGATTTGCCTTTGCAAGATTTGAGAAATTTTTTGCGAAAAATTTCATAGTTCCGTAGAGCATGATTAAAGAGTGTTAGACCAATTTTGGTCATTCTATTCGTATAATGCTGATGTTTTTAGCTACATTTTCTCAAAATGTATTTCAACATGCTTTAAACAAACAATTAAATTATGCAGCTACTATATTAAGCATTTTCTAATTGAAGCCATGTTGCGTTTCTTTACATGGCTTCCTTGCATTATGCTATATTCTTGGCCATTGAGAATGTTGGTATATTTTGCTTTAATGAAGCCATAAAATTAAGTGTACTGAAAGGTGAGATGCAACAACGTTACTTGGTCGGCTTTAATATCGTCCTCATGGCCGAGTAATTCGCTCCATTTCCGGTCACGTTCCCAGCCATATTTATCCCCATTCGCCTCTAAGAATAGGACACGATCGACTATGCGACTCATAAAGAGGACTTCGGTTAGAGGCAAATTCGGGAACACTGCTTTCAATCGACGGCATTCGTTGCGATGATGCTTCCACGCAATACGTTGACATTCCTTAAGATAGTTTATCGGTCAACAATAACTTTTTCCAACAGAAAACTTCGTAGCTTAATAATCGCTTAAATTCATTCGTGAGTGAAACACTAGCCAACAATAATTTCCAGTGAAAATTTCAAGTAAAGCCTCGTCTTGATGTGTTTTTCACGTTCCCTGACCCTAAAAGAGGGGTTGAATAGAACAGCGATCTCCACGGATAGATTCTTGAGAGGAAATAACCATGTTAACCCCTATACGTTTTAGGAAATAACGCTACGCGTGCATTTTGTCACATTAGGTGAGGTTATTTTAAATAACACAGAAAGACACTATACACGGAAGCGTGACTTTCATATTGACAGTTTTCAACTCCAAATGGGCATTGTCGACCTCCTGAATAAGGTGTTTTAAAGAAATATTTTAGTATAAAAGAAACAAGTCATAATCAGCGTGCAATTATTCGGCATTTCCTCTATTTGCCATCATGTAATGCCATGACAGTTTTATGGGAAACGTAAAATCGGTGGGACTTGTCGTATCATGAAGGGATGTATAGATTTTGAGTTACTACTCACCTATGACTTTCAAAGCAGCTTTGAGTCCTATTGCAATGGCAAAAAGGTGGCAGGGTCAGGTAAGTGTTACACAAACACATCGCTTAGCAGCGTATGCGCCATTGTTTGCACTACATACTCAAACGATTGTTTTTTCTAGTTATTGGTGAAGAATAATGCATAGAAATTATTTGATAGACTCGTTTGAAGCTACTTATAATTTGAATACACACACTCCCCGATGCTCATTGGTTATTAAATATTGCAATTGGAGGGTTGATTTGCAGGATAAGATTAGCGGAACCTCCGAGAGAATATTGTCGATCGCAAATTGTTTAAGAAAAACGACACCAGAAAAAAAGATCTCAAATTGAGACACCTCTTCATATCAAAAAAAAGTGTAAAGAAAACTTCTTATGTCATAACTCGAAATGCACAACGTTTGACGATAGCTAATAAGGAAGCAATTTTTGATTTGGCTTTATCGATATTGATATTGTGGTTGTCTAGATGAATATTAGCATGTCTAAGTAGAAGCCAATGCTATTTTCTCATCGATTATTGCCGTATTTCCATGGCAAAACATTTTTTTGCGGTTAACATTACCACTTAAATCACCGTGCACTGAAACTCACAGATTAACTTCCCGTATCGTAAATGAATATATGGAGTCTATACAAAAATTCCTGAAACAGTCCCAAGAAAATTCCAGTTTCGAGCAATTGCATCAGGTATAGTGCTGATGCATATGCTATTAAATCTTCCCCATATCTTTCAGGAAATGAGCTTTAAACCGTGATTTTAAAACTTCAAGAATTGGCTATAAGGGGGCGCGCATCGTTAAAGCATGTTGAAACAACTACCATTTTTCAAAATCGCATGGATGGGAAAGTATAATTACATCACAAATATAAATAAATATTATAATATCTTCTTCCGCTCACCTCCCTACCCGAACCTTCCCCCACCCCCCCCCCCTGCCTCCAACAAGTGACTGACTATAGCATCCAATGCTGGCATGAATGAAAATATTGTTATCGTCACCTTAAATTATTACCCATGCCTAGATCCAAAGATACTGTTGAACATGCTCCGCCCATCTTCTGAAACAGAGTGANCCCCCCCCCCCCCCCCCCCTGCCTCCAACAAGTGACTGACTATAGCATCCAATGCTGGCATGAATGAAAATATTGTTATCGTCACCTTAAATTATTACCCATGCCTAGATCCAAAGATACTGTTGAACATGCTCCGCCCATCTTCTGAAACAGAGTGACTGGGTCGGGAAGATCGTGAAAGCGGAAGATCCAGATATTAACTCGAAATATGCAAATGAGAACTGAGGGAAGACCTTGTTGCAGTAGCGTGCAAACTCGCAATTGGCACATTTGAGAAGTTTTTTTGTCTTAGGAATACGCAAACAGTTCGAGCAGAATTCTTCGACTTTGTTGTTCATACAAATATGGGCGAATGGATTGTCGAATAGACGAATACGCTCGAATACGCTCGTTAGTGAACTCACATTATCCAACGAAACCATTCTAGTGTCGGAACGAGCTAGCTTTGTGCGACTCTTAGCACGAGCTAAGGTGCATTGTAATAGTGGCGGATGATGCACTGCTGTTAACTGTCTTTGCCACACTAGCAAGCAAAAAAGCCGCTGTTCGACTAGCTAGCTCTTTTGTGATCTCCCTTCATTCCTCGCATGCACTACTCGTTAACGGATTCGTAAGCTCATACTATTGCTCTTTTGTGCAAAATCAAATCCGTCAAACATAATCTAAATTCAGCGCTACAAAGGTGCTTTGTTCTTGAAATCCGACCAAACGTTTATTTCTATATTTCTATACACTTAAAAAGTGAAGTCATATAGATTTTGATCGATTTTTATATAGTAAAATAAACGACGCCACTGCTTTTTTGATCAGGAAATTCCAAGAAAGCAAATTCGCTTAATACACTACTTCGCGGAGTTTGCGTTGATAAGCGATTTTCGTTTCTACAAATTTTTTTTGGCAAAAAATCTCAAAAGTTCGCATTTTTCTGCATGTTTCACTGTCTATTCCAAACTCAAAACTCTGCCCGATCAAGTTACAATAATAGTGATCTTTATTATTCGGTCGTTCGACCACCGGCCTCTAACGATGGAGAATGAAAGAACTGTTTAACATTGAAATTTGTGAGTCTCAATCAGTGAAGTAGGATTTCCTCGTTCTGTATCTGTAAATTACGATCTTGACAATGAATTGGATTAAATCAAAGCTATAAACTTCTCACCTACATTTATACTTCAACATTTTACTGTCTTTGGTGAAAGATCTCTCCTCCTTGTATTTCTCAAAGTTATTTAAAGTGCAATCGCCTTCCATATATAGGTAGAAACTGAGCATAGGTAGAAACTGAGCAATTCCAAATTCCTCTGTTGATCCGCAAAAACTCTAAAACATTCAGTCAGTGGAGTTCTCAGAAGCAATGCATGGTTCCTTATTGGGAAAAATTGAAAAGATCAGGAAATAACGGCTAAGCGGAAGGAATAGCAGAACATCTTGTTTCTATAGCTGAAGCTTCTGCTACTTGTTCGTTTCAATATTCTACAGAAAAACAATTTTTGCAATGGCAAAGAGTTTAGCTCACTCTAGGTGGTTGCTTTTACAGCATTTCTCAGGCGCTCCTGTTTATGAAGTGTGTACTTTTGCGAAAATAAATTCAAAAAAAAAAAAAAAAACAAACAAATGTCATTGAATATCATTGCTGTCGCAAAATTGAAAGAAAAACTACTGATGAGTCGGTGAAAATAGCGCATTTTCGAATCAGTATTGTTTTCGTGAATAAAAATGCACAACTCAAGACCCAAAATAATCAGTTCTGGAAATGCGCTCCTATAGATGAGAATTCCCAGAGTAATGCTAAGATCGCTCAAGCAAAGCTCAAGCTAAACTATTTGGAGGCATAAGCTGATACTATCAAGGGATGGTGTTATGGAAGTCTTTGATACCAAGATGCACTAGATTAACTGCAACTGCATGTACGCCCTATAGAAGCAGTGGATGTATATGTTGAAGTTTACGTGAAACTTTGCTGGTTTACGCTTGAGATTGTGTTGAATTTTGCAGAGGCAATCCAGCATTAAAACGTCTCAAAGAAAAGCCTAGCGTTATTATATGTTGCCCTAAGTAAAGGGTCTCGAATTAAAAGAAACTATGTTGTGTTTGCAGTACAGAATATTTGTGAACATAATAGAAACGTGTCGCTGGGATATTATTTTTCTCACTAGGTTGCGCTTGATAAAGACTACTTTAGCTTTCTTAGAACATTCGAAATTCAATCGTTATGAATACTGCTGCAGTTTTTATTGAAACATATAAGAGAAATTGAAAGCGCATGCATTTTATTTTCCGTTGAAAGGCATTTTATAGCATCACGGCATCTGCAGATGTTCCACTCTGCATGAGACTGTCCTCTAAGCAATTTCGCGTTGCGAATTCAATTATCGCTTA
Organism: Toxascaris leonina; assembly: GCA_022844705.1. Taxonomy (NCBI): domain Eukaryota; kingdom Metazoa; phylum Nematoda; class Chromadorea; order Rhabditida; family Ascarididae; genus Toxascaris; species Toxascaris leonina. Next base: position 97,336 of record JAARMF010000147.1, on the reverse strand, counting down.
CATCGCTCTCTCTTTTTCGAAACTCACACGTCAAATTTATTTTTTCTTGTGTGAATCTCCAAACGCATTAAAGTGCCTAAGAGTTCTTTCAATGTTGGTATATGAACTTAAAAGTGGAAGCATGACTAGATTATCTACTAAAATTTTCATAAAGTCTGCCTTCACTAGCTCCAGAAAGGATAGGCCAAAAGCGGAAATACACATACACATAAGCATCCATGATGCATCTTACGAATGAGGAAAAAAAATGCATAAACGCAAAAAAGTTATGTTGTGCAGCGATGTTATTCCTCAAAAATTTTGATGAATGGAACGGTGATATAGCTCATTTAGTGATTGCGAGTTGTTGCGGTAAGCGACGAGCGGTAAAGAAAAGACGCAAACGTTTTTGCGCATAGAAGGAAATGCATAAGTTGAGTTGATAAATGATTTCGCGATCTAGATGCATCGAATATGCAGATTGGAAGAAAGATGTTCTTGCCGGCTCATTTATTCGCCTATAAGAATCGACATCAAATAGGCAAAAACTCGACGACAGAAATGGCGAATAAAGTAAATTGCACGTAAACAAACACATTAATAACCTTTCCTTTTAGTGACCACTTCTTTTACGTAAATGCTTCGAACAATATTAAGCCAAACATTTGTGGAAGTAAATTTTTGAGGATTTAGAGAGACAAATTTCTTTGGCTTGTTCCATCCTACGGCCATAACTCCAACAAAAATATAGGCCAGTGCTTGAAATTTTTGCGGGCGTGTTGTGGTTAGCGATAGAGGCGTAGGTTTTAATCGGCCCGTCTTTCCGTATTCGAATATCGCATTGACGAAATATATTTCCGCTTGTGTGCGGTTCTGTTAGATGAAAATTCATGCTGGTGAAAAATCTTGCTCAGATTTCAGCGAGATTCTTAAAGGTCTTTTTTCACGTTGCAAAATTTCATTCTGTGCTTGAAATCTCTCATGGCAAATTCTTTCGCTGATTGTTTGCGTTCTGATTTGACAAATACTTGTAACTCGTTTCGACACCTCTGAATTTATACATTGTCGGCAGGCGTTTAGGCACAATTTGTAATTTCAGAAAAAAAGGAAGCAAAGAGCACCGAATATTAATAGATATAAAATATGGGATAGTATGGGATATCGAAGGACATAAAAAGTTTGCCACGAAGAAGACATCTGAGAAACTTTTCAAATGAAATACACAAAAATTGTCTAGATGCATTAGATTTACGTCACGTTTAGTGCATTTATTATTGAATATATGCATGAGGAATATTGCAGCATCGTAGATGGCCGTTATGAAGGCACATCGTTTATTGTTACTTCTATTTGAGAGAATGGCACACTCAGAAACGAATTTCTTTGTCATCTTGCAAGTCCCCGATCTATAGATCTGCGGAATTTAGAACTTGGAAAACAATCGAGGTTGCATTCTATATGGAACGGAAATCCACAAGTTTTAGAGAATCGAGCAATTTATGAACCACTAAAATTCGAAAACTCACAAGCATAAAAATTTGAGCCGCAAATTGCCAAGGCAATAAGTTGGTGAAATTCTTGCCTTAAGTCGATCTTTGCATAGCACTAGTACCCAATACGCGTAGAAGTCTAAAATCGTCAAGATCTGACGCACAAAAACTTCGAAATTTCGTGAAGTAATAAATGAAATCTTTTTTGATACGATCCATATTTGAAATTTCTAGCCATTGATATCATTTTCGCGAAATAGCTTGTCGTAACTATTCACGGGATGATTCGAAATATAAAATAACAGTTGCATTTTCATTAGCTATGAACTAACGAATTTTAAGCTGTAGCAGTTGCAGAAAACATTATTTGCACTGTTCTGTAGTCTTTGATTGTGTCTTTATGAATTAAATGCATAAATAAAGTTTGAAGTACAGCTACTATCATCTGCAGTCTTCTCATCCTCTCCCCAACTAACAAATTCTCAAAGTGTTCGCAGTAGGCGTGGTTACTTGCATCTTTCTTTGCAGTTGTTCGTCCAAAGGCTCTACTGAGATCACATATTCAATCTCATTTCCATTTTTATGTCATATGACTACATTGGTTTTGAATAGAAATCTCGAGTAATGATGCCATCTTTAGTACTTTCGATATTTCTGATCAGCTTAGGCGTAAATTTTGGGCAATTTTTGTGCATTTATCTTTATGAAGTAAATATATACGCAAAGTTGAAGTACAGCAACTATCATCTGCAGCTGCAGAACTTTTGTTGGACGAATGTGGCCATCGACATGCGGTCGGTCCCTGTAGATAAGACAAACGTATGGAAAAGGCGTTATTTGATGCGCGCATTCTGTTAAATAACAGTGGCCAGTTTGTTTTCAGCATTCTTTGTTCGGTGGGCGAGCCGACCAACTCCATTCGCACCAATTGTTTGAGCACTCGGGAAGGGCTCACGGATTTGGCTTGCATCGCCAATGCGCACCATCTGTCAAATCTGTCGCCCGGAGTGGCCGCGTTACGATACGATCGATTGTCCTCTTACGTAACCACAACCAAATATCTATCCCCTTTGTCCGTCTCCAAACTATTCTGATGGGAAATGCAGTTGTGGATCACCGAGACAGCGCCACAAGAAAGAAGAATTTTATTGCACCTCGAAACTTCTATTCTTTATTGCTGAAACAGCAACTAGCAGATCTAGTCTCATTTATTCATTTCCAGATTCTGTAGTGGAGAAACATACAAAATACGTATGAAGATAGACAGCACAAAAGACAATGGAAACAACGGCAATACCAAAAGAAAACGTCATAAAAGTGTACGAGTAAGCAGGCATCGAATACCTTGTGGTCCAGCATGCAAGAGCCATACTAGCCCCACAATTATAGCGGCTAAACCACAGTTTCAAAGATGAGGGATTCGGTGCATCAATGATATTGGCATGGAGGGGGTTGCATGTGCTTACAGCACGAAGTTGGAAACTGCACAAAGCATTGTTTTTTTGGTGTGAAACTTTTTAGTGGGCTGGGAGTGATGGTTATGTTGACCGCGAAAAGACGTGAGCTGGAACATTTCTGAGATCGGGATGCGGGAAAAGGAGCGCACAACTTTGTGACACAGAATGAAGACAAATTTGAGAATGCGATATTCCAAGGGTTAAACATTTTTAAAATGGTATATTGAGTTGTCTAATGTGGGCCATCGAAATTTTACGAGATGAAATTGGGGTGACGCATTATTGATTGTTCTGTGATAATGCGAGACAGGGAACCAAATAAAGGGTATCATGTGGGGGTTATACATTATAAAAGGAGCGGGTTGTACGAAAGCGTTTTGGTTATGTGCAAATACGTCTGTGCTACAATTCGTGAAAAACGAAGTTTGCAATTTCTGACGGATTTTCAGCAACAGCCGAACGATGCAATTTTCAATGAACGCCAGCATCAATTACTATACCAAGATCACAGATACCATCTGCAGAAAAAAGAATCTCACCTCTTGCTACGAGAACATATGACATCCTTCATGGTGAACATTTGATAGCCGTGATGTCGACCATTTGGAGAATGCATCAAGGTCTTCTTAGAGGATGTGAAAATCCTAAGCAGAACTCGATCAGTCTCTATTTAAATAAGCAGTTCTTTGAGCGCATCTCAATTATTCTACTCAGTTGCCTTAAAGTTCAGGATCAATTCATCGATTGATCAAGATCAAAATTTTATTTGAATGAGGAGTACAATGTCTGCACTCGGGGGAGCCATCGATTGCGCATCATTCTACGGCTTCTTAGGAGTTGTTGTTTCACCTCATATTTGAAACTCCTGACTTCCTCCCACACATTGGAGGTTTCCCGCTGCATATCACAGTGCTATACGTAGCGAGCAAAAAAACAGCTTTTTATATTTATTTAAATCAAACATACAAACGCTATGCTTGTTTGCATTTACAGCACACAATAGATTCCGTTAAGTATCCGTCAACAGCACAGTTCACCAAGCAAACCGACTCCTGCGCAACAACCTTTTCAAGTTACGGTCCCGTGTCTTGCTGATCATCTAGGAACCACTCAATGTAGAGAATCTCGAGCATGAACCGTTACCAATTCACCATCCTTGTCCACTGAACCCATTTAAATTTCATGTTTCAGCTGGTCTGCCTTAAAAGTGCAGTTTTCAGTGAAATCGGTAACGCAATGAACGTCAAACAATGTCCTAAAACATTTATGAAGCTATAAACTCATCGTAAAGGAAGGGAAAGCTGTGGTGGCAAGTTGAAATCGCGTCATGGGGCTGTTATGTGTTTGTTAGAGCTCACGCTTTGAGCAAGACATGGTTTGTTTTGAAATAAAAACTCGCGATCCCACTTTGCTGTTTACATATTCGCAAATTAAATTGAGTTTTTCTATGGGAATTAATACTAATGAAAGTGGAAGAATCATCAGCATCAAACTCGTTTAAATCACTTTGTAGCAGAATTCATTCCGACATTCGTTGACATCGATGCACAGTGAAAAATTGGATAAATGTCAACACTTCTTCCGGTCGTGACTATCGTCGCTGAGTCGCACAAACCGACCTTTGCATGCCAACCTGATGAGCGTATATTGAATTACGAACGCGACCACACACGTAGTGGCTACTTGTGAGCAATGTCGCTAGCTTTTGATAAATGGATCCGCCTCTTATACGTTGTTGCTTCTCGCCAGAAATCTCGTCGATACCGGGAAGTTGTGCAGAAAATATTTGCAACACTGCGAGGAATAGCACTAGTACATTTTTTTCAAGAATTCCTTCGTAACTGTTAAATATTCCAAAACATTCGCCATTTGAAATACTGATTTTTTCATTTCATGAATGAATATTCATTTGAATGAGGAAGATGTCAAGTGAAAACGTGCATAAGAGGAATTTGCGACCGCTCAACTTTATTCCTCATGACCTGTTTGCTGATGATACTACTACCGAAAACAAAACTCGATAGGTTCGCATTGATTTGTTGTTTATTTGCAATATACTTATCACTTTAACGCCTTAGAAGAGGGAGTAAACGACCTGTTGCGCGAAACATGCTTATATGTTGCTGTTTATGTCTAAGTTGGTAAATTCTTCCACGACATTCACTAGTTATCCGAGCAAGCCTAACAGCATTTTTGTGTACAATAGCTACGTAATGATTAACTTAACCAAACCAGCTGAAGTTAATTTAGATCTGTTTAACTGAAGTCGGCATTCAAGTGAATTGCTTAACTCAATACAACTGCTTAGGCAGCATGGCATAAATAACAAAGGAAATCTTTAATGCGATATAAAGTCAAGTTGTTGAGTGTTGTTCTATGTCAACAAATCGAACAAAATCCAACAAAACAAAAATCCGAACAAATCGAACAAAATCCAAAATTCAAAAGCATCACTCAAAAATTGCAACTTGGTTATTTTGCTGAGGTATTTGATTCGCCTAAAACTACAATTCAAGCAGGTTTTTCTGGCGAAATCTGCAGTATGTTGTATGAAAATCGCGTAAGAGCGAACTTTCTTTTAAAAGCTCATTGAATGAAATATAATTTAGTAGAGAAGCAATGCGTATTTTCATAATGGAATGTTTCAAATTGAGCCTAATCGAAGGTGCAAGTGAGTCGTTCAAGTGGATTTCCATTTATAGCCGCTTTACTTGTGCATCATCTGTAAAAAATATGAACGAATGAGGTGGAATGATATAAAATTTTTGCAGATTTATTCATCAGTAGACTCTCAGTTTAGGAGTGCAATAGAAAACTTAGACGTAGTAGCATGATTGCACTCTATTCTCAGCCTTCAGTTGGTAATTTGAAATTCGTCTATGCAAGATTAGGTTCATTGAATGGGCTTTTGAATTTTCGTAGGATAATATCATTGGGATTCGAAGAAAATATTTATTTGCCGACTAAATGCAGTTTCGTGGAATACATGTGATCGTCGCTCAGTTCTTCATTTTGACGGATCAAATGAGAAAATATTTCGACAAGCATTGTTACCTGATCGTTCGAGCTCATCCGACTTCGAGAAGATCGAAAAGAATGGCCAAATTTCGTTGACTTTTATTCACCACCTACAAAACTCTGGTATCATGTCTCGAAATTGCTGACTAGCACCAAAATTTACGAAATTTAGGGTGGCTTCTTAAAAATGCAAAGTTCAAGTGCACAGCTCAAAAGGTACAGTTACACGAACCTATTTTGCAATAAGTCTTTTTAACATATTTCGCGAAAAAAATGTCCAGTTGTTGAGAAAATCGTTGTTGATTTGTGTGAGCATTTATTAAGATGCCCATACGTTATTGCAAAAGTAATATTGGACGTAACCGGCTAATCTAAAGCTTTCTTTCAATTTTCAGCATTGTTAATGCAGTTCTTTAGTTGGTAATAGAAAAACAATGCTATGATTGTTGAAAATCGCCATATTATGTTCTTACGTATAAAGAAAAAATAAAGAATGGCTTCAAATCGCACCAATTTTCGCAAGTTGTACTTGTGGAGTACGAGAGGGCAATGAGTGCATATGCATACATACCTCTCTGTCTAGTAGTTTCGACTTGAAGCGCATTGAATTGAAGAAATGTGTTGGACATAATGTATACAGTTAACTTCATCCAGTGAAGTTGATCCAACAGCTTCCAAAGAGATTACGGCCACTCGAAGGCCTTTCAGAAATTTTGCTTGCAGTTTTCAGTCGGCGATTGCTTCACTTAATAAATAGCTGATTATTGTAGAACTCGTGCATCAATGACGGGATAATCTGAAAGACGAGTGCGTTTTTATTTCTAAATTATTGACGGTTCGAGTAATCGGATTAGCTTAATTAGCAGAATCGCAAAAAGTCATAGCAAATCAAACTTTTTTATCAGTTTCAGGCTCCAGCAAATATTCTCATCGGGTTGTGAAAAAGATGCATATCAGCATTCTCATAACGAAGTCTACAGCTTACTTTATCGAAGTCAATAGTTAAAATGGTTGCCGCATAGAAAGGTCACGCTTCCACCACCAGTTTCAAGAGGAAAAAAACGACTTTTTTATTTTATTCCATTATCGAATGCCCTGGAAAAAAGCTTCAAGCGAAATTTCTGAGCTCCTAGACCAGATTTCTTGTTTTCGAAAATGAAGATGACTTGATAGGTACGTACTGATATTAAACTTTGCGAAGCGTTGAGCCAATGCAATACCCGGATCCGTCCTCAATCAGCATTTGAACACTGACAAATCGCATGTTTAAGACATTCCTTATTGCTTCGTATTCACGTATTCACGTGAATTCATGAGGTTAGAGCTAACTTTCCAGCTCAACGTCTGTTTTAGTTTCGTAACAAACGAAGACTTCAGTCGCATCCTTTTGTCTCATTCTCTAAATTAAGAGAGTCCCACAAAGTCAGCAGTATATGTGATTTCTTCCCTCCACTGGAATAAACGACAAATGTTAGCCACTTCAAATTATGCATTTCATGGCTACGGATTTCGAGCCGCATTTTGGTGAAGCAACTTTCATGCACAGTTTCGTTCACTTAATTAAACCTATCCTCACAATTGATAGGTATGCCCCCAAATATCTCGAGTTTTATGCTACAATTTGCTAGTTAATTTATGAAGACGAAATTCAATGCTCTTGGAAAAGAACACACAAAATGAGATAATTTCTTGGAGCATAATACAAAGACAGAAAATAAAACTTCAGTGTTAAGTGAATACACTCTTAGAAGTGAAGATGAAATCAATCAATCGAGCAGAATTTTTTTTTCAACTCATTTGATTCATTGCGATGATTTCTGCTTTCGCCTATCAGAATGAGGCCCACTGATTCGTGGATGCATGTGTATATTTATTGAGTGCAGAGCATTATAAGTTTTTATAACGTTATTAAAATATACCTCAGTGAGGAAAACAAATGATAAATGCTATAGCTAAAACTTCTCTAAGCTTAAAAAATATAGCTGATATTTCAATTGCTCGACATTCTTGCACCTGCAAAAAAAGCCGAATTTCCTTCGTCTACCGAACGAACGTCTGTTGCCAAGTCAAACATGTCTCGCCAAGTCAAATCATCTCACCAAGTCAAACATGAACTCCTTGAGATGAATTGTGCTCATTTAGTTCATTAAACGGTTCACAGAACCTCTAGATATTTCGACTTATCATCAGAGTTGGGAAAATCTCTTTGTTTTTTTTTCGTTTTTTTTTTCAGTGTGAAAAATGAAAAGGAATACAAGTGGGGGTTTTGAGACGATGTGTTTATTAGACGAGCATTTTTGATCGAAGGTCACTGCTTGTGTCGCTTTTGCGACAAGTGAACATCTGTTCGAATTGGACGCCCATTCAAACTTTACGGCAACTCACTTTTGATGGAACTCGTTTTTGCCTTTTGTGTGCTCAACCAGCCACGCTCAACCATCTGCTCATCAAAGTGATCGGCAATTGTTCGATTAAAAAATCAAACGTCTCCATGGATTTCAAAGATGCGCTTACAATCAATTCCCATTTTTTGCACTGCGTCCAAATGCAACTTCCTACTAGCGCACTGCCGAATTTTTTTCGAAAAAAATATACAAATTTTTCAATCTATACGAAAGCAATATTTTTACAATACGGACTACGAATATCTCAATCTTTGAAAGAAATAAATTTTGTTTTTAAACAAATTCTTGGCCCTCTGTATTTTATTTTGATATTTCAACAGAATATTTCGATCACTTATGAACGTTTATTGCTATGAGTTAATTAAGTCTGTGGAGGAATGATTTTGCACTTGCGAGCACCGATAACATTTCGTTCACGTTAAAGCAGAACAGCGTACCCCACAGCATCTAGCACGATATGCTCTGTTCGATGCTGCTACATAGACCAACCAATGTCATAATTTGAGAGTAATGAATAGGTTATACATATGGCATTGAAGTTTAAATCATTTAATCGTTGTTAAGATTATCAGCAAAAATAACCCTTTTTTACGACTTAGTCTGCTGCAAAACAAATGCAAAAATTTTAGCATATATAATCGACGATGAATTCTTTTGAAGGTAGGACATACGTTGCCACCGCATAGGGTACATACCACTTGAGTTTTATAACTCTGGCTTTAGTGCATGCAACGACGAAACCACTAAGAAGACAGACATATGTGTATATGCGTAGGAACACAATTCTGCACATAAAAACACCCAGAACTCTATTTCGCTTTCAAAGAAAATTTTCAAAGAAAGCTGCACTTCCAAATGTATTTTGATGTGGCCACTTCAGATATGTGGGAGAAATTTTTGGACATCCGTAAATTGATATCATTTCCAATTAAACTTGCAAAAATGTAAACGGGCAGCTAATATAATGAAAGGGCTCAATCATTAATGCCCATGAATTTTCTTGGGCAACAATCTACTGACTTTTAATACCGAGACACAACTGTACATATAAATCTAATTGGCTTATCACCGAGCTCGCATTAGTTTTCTGTTATGTTATAACGCCGTAAGTAGTTATAAAACTGGCACAATCTTATGCGAAGAATTAAGTCGATACCAAAGCAAGCAGCATGTTATGCGCTTATTTAACGTAAAATTTCATAAATTTTTTTATAACGTAAAAATAACGTAAAATTTTGAAGGTCACATATTGCAGCATAATATCGCTCACGCTGTTCTTGCGTTATTCATTCGAAAAAAAGCCCCCCTCGTTATCGGTGTAGATATTACATCAGTATTTAGTTATCTGTAGAGAAGCAAATCTGTCGTCGTGTGCTCAGTTTGTCAAATTCCCCACAATCACATTCTCAAATAGTTTTTTGGTTCACATTAACTGAAGTTAAGGTCAATTTCTTCAGGTTCAAAATTACGCTCTGATTAGCGGCAATGAGTGGATGTTAATGACTCAACGAGAGAACGAAGGGGGAGAGGGGGGGGGGG
>JAARMF010000147.1:50775-87270 GCA_022844705.1 Toxascaris leonina | reverse complement strand
GGGGGGGGGTGAGGAGCGCACCAAGAAGCAGACAGCAGATGCAACCTATTTTCACATTCCCAATGCTCACCGTATGGCTTCATTTCAATAACAAATCATTGCGATGGTCATCTCATTCAACGCTGCACACCGAGAGGAATGAGTGCACGCACTTTTCACGATGCCGATACGTCATGATCACAGCATTCAAATTTTGCCCCTTAAATTGTTTAATTTAAATTCTTGCGAGAGTTTTTCAATTATAACGCACAGTGCGAAATGTGCCGGTGAATGATTAACAGCTCAAAATTATGAGACTCTATTTTATTCGGGAAAGCGATTGTCTTCTTTCGTCCATTGCACCCGACCAGTATTATCCGAGTCGCCCTTCAATGTGTAGCGTTATTTGTAAAATCTCAGCTTAAACAAAATCGCATTGGGGTTTTCTACAATCTGTTAAGTTCAAGCAATCGAAACTACCAATCTTTTGACTACAAATCTCTGTTGAGGTTTTAGCCGAACTTAGGACCTACTCATCCAGAGGAATTTGAACCATCCACGAATCGTCAGTTAAATTAACGAACCAAAATTGGTGGTGTCAAATATGTTCAACGTATGGAATTTTGTGAGACGATGTGTTCTTAATAAAATGAAAATTGTCCCTAAAATGATGCACAGCTAGAACTAGGTGAGTCATTTGCGAATTTTTGGTTGCGTTTGTTTAGAAGTGAGAGTTGAGTTTAGGCGTCAGAGCGCAACTCATGAATACTTAATAAGCAACAACAAAGAGCGTTTTAAATGTTCGAGTTTGTTGTGCGAGTGCCACTCCATTCATTACCTCTCTGCTTCAGCAATTAATATTTCAACTCGAGCATCCTTACAACTTCAATTGTTCAGCAAAGAGCAATGCACTCCTTTCCCCCCTTNNCCCCCCCTCCCCCCCCCCCCCCCCCCCCCCCCCCCCCCCCCCCCCCCCCCCCCCCAATACAAAAAGTCTCTCGCTTGAACAGTGCCTTTTGTAAAATTTCGACTACTATGACGCTCTATTTAGTAATCTGTTATCGGATTCAACCAGTGTAAAACATATTTTTCGAACAATTTACATGGATTCACCTTTTACTCTGCATTCACTTTGCTCAAAATTTTATTTGGCAAAGATTTTTACAATGTGCAATCAATGACCTATTTTCGAGTGTCATTCTTCATAAGTTGATCCTCAAAAACATTGTTGCTTTCGTTAACCATATCAACAACATGTTGTTAACGCACACAACAAACGTAAACTCATCAAGTTCATCACCGGAGCAAATAAGCAAAAATCGATTCATTAGTTCTTGAGTTTAGTTGATTTCAAATGCTTATCTAAAGATTGCTGGTACGCAGTGAATCGCTCGGCACATGATGAGAATCTGAGTTTTAGCGTAAACGTCAGTGCTATTATGTATTAGAGAGGGAAAAGGAGAGAGAGGGAGGGAGCGGGATAGGGAGAGAGGGAGAGAGGGAGGGAGCGAGATAGGAAGAGAAGGAGAGAGGGAGGGAGCGAGAGAGGGAGAGAGGGAGAAGGGGAGAGAGGGAGAGAAGAAGAGAGGGAGAGGAGGAGTGAGAGAGGAGGAGAGGGAGAGGGGGAATAAAGGAGAGAAGAAGGGGGGAGAGAGGAAGAGACGGAGAGAAGAAGAGAGCGAAAGGAAGAAAGAAAGGGAGGGGAGAGGAGGTAGAGGAGAGAGGAAGAGAGGGAGAGAGGAAGAGAGGGAAAGAGGGAAAGAGGGAGAGAGGGAGAGGGGAAGAGAGGAAGGAGGGAGAGGGGAAGAGAGGAAAAGAGGGAGAGGGAGAGAGGGAGCGAGAAAGGGAGAGAGGGGGCGAGAGAGGGAAGGAAAGAGAGAGGGAGAGGGGGGAGAGGGAAAGAGGGGGGGAAAGAAGGAGAGGGAGGAAAGGGGAGGGGAACAGAGGGAGGTAGGTAGGGAGGAATTAGGAAAATGAGAGACAAGTGAAAAATATGCTTAACGTGAGTTAATTTTAGCCAACGAATATATTGGCTTTGCGCCAATGAAGAAGTGAAATTGTGTATGATTCGAATCGAGGCGTTCGATATTTTATGGTGGCGATGGAAAAGTGCGAAATACGGATGAATAGCGAATAGTAACGCCATCCAACATCGCTCAGTCTCATTTATTCATCATGAAATTCACTTGCCGACCTGCACTGCAACACTACGGTAAGCTAATTACAAATAACAAATACGCTCCCAGAGGGGCAGTTGACGCTCTTTATCGTCGAGCAATTCGGTAGAAGTTAATTGGCCCAAAACGCGAGTGGGCTTCGTTGGTTTGCACGATCGCAAAATATGCTACTTTAATCGAAAACAAAGTGTCGCATGTTCGCGAACCAATTGCCACTAAATTGCTCGGCTCTAACCGGCTAGAGAGATATTGATGCAGATTTGTGCACTTCAAGCGCTATGTTAGCCTGGCAATGCCGATAACGAAACACCATCCGTACTCTCAATGCATTTCATTTGTTCTACACTCCTCCATGTTCCTCCACTCTTGTTCCTCCATCTTTCCAGTACATATTTGCTCTCCTTAAAATTAAGATGATTCCTGATCATAGATTTTCGAATTTCTTTTCGTTTTCAACCGATACCAATAGTTGCACAAAATATGCGATGAGAAATGAACTTGAAATGCTAAAGCAACTTAAATTTACAACCGTCCTGCTCAGAGAAATTAGACAGCCTGAATACGAAAGGAGTGAACGTTTTATCAAGTTCGTTGGGACAGGGTGGTATTTTCTGAAATGAACCTAATCGAGCTTCAACGATACTTTAGTACATAGCCGGTTTATATAAGCTCCCCCGGGCAGTTGCTCGTTTCTGATATCTATCAGTCGCTAACATGTATTGCATCACTTTCACCACTTCTCATTTTCATCATATCGAAATATGCGTCAGAGATCATGAAGTTTGCAGTCAATATATATGGCAAAATCATCTCTCATTCAAAAGAGCAGCTGGGAATGTTCACGTAAGTTGGCTAGAGGATATAATCGAGCTTTTCTGATCAGCGCATAGAGGAATACTGTCATAAGCGTCGGTTTATAAAGAAGGGGTTGTCGAATGGGGAGAGAATACCGACATGCTGGGAAAAAGTGGTTTATTGGCAAGTTGGGTTCTAGATTGATGCGTGCTGGCTTAGCGCTTCTCGATGCCAGCAGCGCGCCCGATTTATTGCCTTTTTGAGGAAGACGTATATTGAAGAAGCAGAAAGGATATTGTTGAGTTAAGTGGAAAAGTGAGATAAAAGCCGTGCAGCTTTCATTAAGCGCTCAAAATTGCCTTTTTTGTTGTGTGCGGGCGCGTGCTTGCCCACCGAGTGCCAACTCACAAGCGCACACACTCCATGTTTGATTTGTCGCACTCTCCTCCATTCCCCTCACTCCAGCACCGAAATTCGAGATCGCACTCATTTGCAAGTTGTTCCATTAAGAGCTTCCATTTCATTGTATCAAAAGTGTGCGTCGTTTTTCATTTCTTCGGACCGAAACTTCATCCCAATTCCATACTCGTCACACTATGTCGCAATCGTCTCGAATTGCTTTCCGCTTCATCTCGATGTTAACTCTCTGGAAACATTACTCCTCAGCAATACAATTGTTTCCCTCGACTCGACGTTTCCTCTTCACAAGCACAGCTTTCAGGATATTACGTTACGCCCTATTTGAAATGATGATTGAGGAATTGCTTTTGCTTGATATCAACTTCCTATTCCCTACAGTGCTTAAGGGAATGCACTCACAGCGAACTCGATCTCACTTATACGAACACACATTGATGATGAAAATTTAAACAGGAAAGTTGCCACTACACACAAGAGATGTTGTGATGTCGAAGCTTCGCCTGAACGACTCTGAATAAAGAAAGCTCTTTCTTAATTCTCGACTTTATAGCCTACTATAAAATGCGCTTTTCGTTCATATTAATATGCGCAGCTGTAGTGCGTTTTTTGAATGGGCCTTTCTTGACATAATAACTCTTCAAGTACAAGCTTTTTTTTCTAGAATATAATGCAACCACCTAATCCCTCACGGCTTTTCGCAGCAAATCTTAATCTAGCACATTTGCTAAACGTCATATTCCTAAACTTGTGACGCAAATATTACTTAAACAAAATTAACAGTTTGCAAGCAGCGTCACCAATAATGCTTGGGCAAATTGCGATACGAGGTGTTATAGATTCTCGAAATGAAAGTACATTTCATCTTCGTCCAATAAAAACAATAAGTAGACCTCATTAGTTAATAATCTATTTTAAAAAGATAGAGTGGAGTCGAGTAGAAGACCCAATTTATTTCTATTTATCCCTCAATAAAAGATTTCCTCTTTTGACTTTTACTTCGCTCGTTGCAGCCTTTTCACATCTCTTATAAAATTCTGTTGATTATATGGATGCAGACATTTGTAAACAAAGGAGATTAGTCATATACCTTATCGGAGCAGTCAGTTAAGTGGACAAAGGTGTGCGCGTTTCAGATTTGTCGAAGAACAAAGAAAAAATAGACTAAGATCCAGAGCGTCAATTTTGACACCACCTTCATGTGGCTCTAAAAACGTACTCGATAGCGCGATTCGAAAGCTATTTCGGAGCCGCTTCGTCAAACCATCAATTGTTCTAAACAGCTGAATGTAGTAGCCACAAAATACTGAATCGCTGTATCTGTTGCAATGGTTGATGCGGGTAATGTGTTTACACTCAGACAATGCTCGCCTACAGTACATCGGAAAATTTCGCCGCTTGAAAAAGAAGGAACTCTAATTAAGCGTCCCAAATAGCAACTCAAAATTGTGGACAAAAGATGAGCCTAATGATAAAAGAAAAGCAAAATTTATCGTGCACATATTCGCTAACATATTGAAATGTTGTGTTGCAGTTTAAGCGATCTTATGTTTACATTTGCTTAAATGCTTTCTTTAGTAGCGCTTAAAGGGCGAAATATTATCGACACATCGACTGCTTCCTACATCGAACGTATTGTTCTCACAAGAAAAATCGTGGATCTCATAAATCCCAAAAAATCTAAAGTGCTGCGATTGCGGTATACGAAATACTTTTGACAGAAAGAGTTGGAGCATAGCGCTCATGCGGCCCTCCATTGTGCAAACAATCGCAAACGCAAAAGTCAAAAATGCTTATGCATTAGCTAGGAAGCTAGGAATGGTGCGCGCATATAAGCGCGCTAAGTGCTCATTGCATGAACTTCACCAATTAGATGAAGCATTTGGAGTTGCAATTTAATGAGAGAGGATCTTCAAAATTTTGATGACGTAATATTCACCAATCAGTTCTTCGGAGAGTTTTAACAATGGATTACGGTGCTTGTACATCGCGTGCCTTTTGACGTATGCACGCGAGACGCAATCATAAGTGTTGAATGTAATAAGCGAGTACGCGTCCTCGACGTGCGCCAATCGAGTGGTGCTGCACGCAAAATATGCTTGAATTATGCACCAACGATGCGACGACAAATCAACAAAAGCGGCTGCTTGAGGCTCCTTTCAATTCATCGCATCATTTTGCATCGCTCGATATTATTACTGTTATTACGATCGTCGGGTGCTCGATGACGCCGATTTGGCGCCTATAAATTATCGAGACGACGGATTTCGAAATGACGCTCAGTTGCAGTGCTGCTACCGTAGCCAATACCCCAACGTCAATCCTCACCTGTGGATATGGCTAGAAAACTTGGATGATGGTATATTTTGGGGAAAAATGCCGACTGAATGGCAATTTCGAAACTACATTGTATAGCAGCAAAGAAATTGAGATCTATAGAGCAAAGGGGTGTCATTTTGGTTCTTTTAGAAAAACAAACTTAGGCGACACATATTCTCGATTTCCGGATTTTCATCAGTAGAGAAATTCGCTCCTTTTGACTAAGCGATCTTTAGTCTGTTTCAGACTCAAAAAATAACTAATGCTCGATGACAAGCGAAAACATAGTCAGCAGGTGGCATCCGATCGCTGATGTTCAGACATTCTGATAGTCAACGTTTTGCGCTCAGCAGACCTGTTGCATTAAGTGCACAAATGAACTGCATGGCATACGTATCGAATAAAGGCATGTATAAAAATAACGCCTGCAGTAACTAAGGCCTTTAAAACATCCGCTGGGGCGGCAAAATGTCAAGGATTCAGATCTCCGTTCTCAACAGTGAATTCGCTCGTCATCAAACAATGAGTTTGTGAAAGACTTCACCGAGGTGATTTTAGGCTGCAAAAAAAATTATTTCTACCTAATGCCGTTTTTAACTCATCAGACTTCCACCTAATCTATTCCCTGTGATCAGTGAGAGTAAAGAATTGGAAATTGGAACATATTTATGCTTTACTTCTCGTGGAATACTTCCTTCGCCAACGACCATCCTACCCATACACATGTAAGCTTACAAATTTGTGGATGTCGGTGAAAGGATTTTAGGCGGAAATATTGCGTTCAAAGAAAAGCTCATCGCTACTTTAGAGGATAGAGGCTCAGCAACTTGAGCTCGTTCTTTTTTTTTCAGCGAAATTCTGAGTCGAGATTGTTCACTGATGTCATGTAATGCAACGAAATCCACCTCCGAAAGGTATATGTCGCGCGCAAAAGCGCAACGCCAAAAAAAGCGAGCAGTTCGAATTGGGTCTCATGCAAGCACGAAAGAACCATTCTTTAGTGAAAGCCATATTTGAGGGCTTTAAATATAATATAAGCTAGAAATTTCTAAGTGCAACACTTGCTGAATTTTATTCAATTCCAAGGAAAGTTTAATCACAAGAGATTTTTAAAGGCCACTTGAATGAATTCCTAGTCAAAGCACCACTCAGATATACTTGTTCGAACTGCAGCCTAGAACAACTGCAAATTTTCGACATGTGATTATATTCAGGAAAGGAGTTTTAGAAATGTTGGAAAAAGGCGAGCATGGAATAGATTTTCAACCAACTTTTCATAGACTTTTTTTTGAACTCGATGATGAGTGGACAAACATATATGACAGATAAAAGATGAGCAAAATTTATTTGAGCATTTTTATAGTTGATGCCATTTAACGATGCGCTAAAAGACTTTTATCTCAGAAATCCATACAGAAATGTTGTGCACGTTGAAGTGAAAGTCTTTCCTAACAAAATTCGATGACTTTCAGAATGTCAACATGAAAACTGCTTGTTCAGCTGTTTAAAAAGATTTTTCATTCGCTTTCCCTAAATGAGATGTCGGATTTTTGCGTCGAAAATAAATATTATAAAGCGCACGTTTTTAGTTGCATGCTTAGAGGAGAAGCTAAAACGCAGGTCGCATTTATCTGCCGATGGCGGCACATAAGCATTTGAGTTGATCGGTCACACACACATACACACACGCACACATATACATGTACACACAAATACAGCAATTTGGGGTCTCATTGAGCGTGCCGCTTTTTAGAGTGTTAGCTCGCGTTTCGGTTTTGGGGGAAATGCTTGCCCCGACCGATGCATTATTTCCTTTTAAGGGCGAATGAACGGCAGATGGCCATGAGGCCAGGTGCACATCGTTGCGTCGCGTGCTGGGTCTGCTTTTTGTCGAGTGCATGATCTGCACTGTGCAAGTGGCACTCAGCATGTGCGCATACCTCGCCGCTAGCAACTTTCAATATGGTAACAGCTGCTATGCACACATCTAATTCAATCTGCGCCAAGTGTGCGTAGCGCGCAACGATCGCCTCGTTCATAACGCATACGCATAGGCGAACAAGACAATGGACCGCCTCCTAATTAAGTTTCATGTTGGCAATATTAGCACCTTATGCGACCCGCCAATATGTCCTCGTGCTTCTTCTTTCGTCCACTTGTTCGTCTCACCAAACGCTTCCTCGATAATATGGCTCACATACGATCAATGCCTAATAAACACTCCATCACTGCAAACGCTAAGAACTGATGGATTTAATGAAAATGCACAGCTGAACATGCTGTTATTTCATGATTGCCCTGTTGCACATCTGAATTTTATGTCTATATCAGTGGGGGGCAACGAACCATTTGAAAGGCGAAGATTTTTGAAAAACGAAGAGGGTGAAGAGGCTCGAAGACAATGAAATCTCCAGAAAGGTTACAGACACATGGCATCGGAGTTTCGTGGGAACTACAGCGTGAGGAAGATGGGGGTCAACGAAATTCGAAAAATTAGATGCAAAGGTAATATCCGTCCCCGCCTCAGGCTATACACTCATGCAGCAGTTGTACGTGGCAAAAAGCTAAAAAGCGTTCAGCGACCGTCGCTAAACAATTTCTTGTCCATAACAAATATTTTAGTTGAAGTGCCCTATAAAATTTGACTTCACAAATGAGGCAAAATTCTCCGTTTCTAATGGAAAGTAATCTTTTTGTCTGATCGAAAAAAAACTTTTTTCGGGGAAAGTTTGAAAGATTAAATCAACTCATACGCTTAATGCCAACTTGAAAAGCGCAATGAAGCAGCACAGTATAATTTATTAAACACGTTTAATTTTTACATCCGAAAAAAAAACGCAAGGCCGGCTTACCTAAAATGCAACAGCACTGAACACAACACATAGTTTCATTCATAACGCCAATTTCAAACAAAATACAGCGAAATTAATAATGGCGTTAAGGAAAGGTAAAGCTTTTGAAGTTTGAGAAAAAAAATGCTTTTGTCGCAATATGAGCATGATTAATCTAGAAGAAGCCCAACGCAAAGCAAATTGTTACAATTTCGGAATAGAAAAAAAATATACAGCATCTCTTGCATGCGATTCGTCCATATAATGGAAGTGCTTGTGATGAGGGAAAAGTGCGACGT
The DNA here is from genome assembly GCA_022844705.1 of Toxascaris leonina. Taxonomy (NCBI): domain Eukaryota; kingdom Metazoa; phylum Nematoda; class Chromadorea; order Rhabditida; family Ascarididae; genus Toxascaris; species Toxascaris leonina. The sequence continues at coordinate 78,453 of JAARMF010000147.1, read as the reverse complement.
GCAGAGACAAACTTAGAATGGCTTCGCATGCTGATGATTGGTTGGGCGTTAGTTTATGGGCCGCACTTCTTGGCCACTACGGTAGCCTTTCAAGCGAGACTAGCTGACGTAATAAAAGAGTGAGGCGAATTTTAAGGAACTGCAAGCAGTATTCGATGAAAAAAAAAATGCAACGTCACTCTCTAATGAAACAAATTCATCGAATGTTCGTCGCGTAGTCGAGACGAAGATATATCATGCAAAGTGTCCATTCTCATCGAATTGTGGATGCGCAAGCCGATCGGCCGAATGAACAAACAAAATGAATGTGAGATGAGGAATGGCATAAGCCAGATTTCTATCGGCTAGCTGCTCGCTTGAACATTTGCTTAATGCGAAGTGTCCAAAGAGTGCATTCTCTTGTCCTATGATAAGGTAGCACACGGTAGGGTACAACGTTTCAAAACACAACGATCACTTCGTAGATGAATCAAAATCGCTCCTAACCAATGAGGGAGTAGGATATCGTTCCGAAACAAAAAAAAAAAAAAACAACGAGGAAATCACCCATCAGTGCACAACAAAGTTTTGACATAGATGCTGAAGGAGACTATCGAGGTGCCACACAACGGGCAAGCCATGTATAGGTGTAAAATTATTTACACATCGAACGAAGAAGCTTACAATGCCACAACCATGGTACTATGTAAGAATTTTTCTATGCTTTTTTAGTTCTGTGATGAAAAGCATTTCCATGACAAGAAATTCGTAGAGGAAGAATTCAGAAGAGTGAGAATTTTCACAAGGTATCGAGCAAACAAATTCTCAAGATTTGTTACACCAACTCATCTTGGTGTGGTAAAGCTTCTAAGTTTGCGGTGCGTATGTTACGTAAACAAAATTCATAGAAAAAAGTCAACGAAACGCACGCATAACCATTCTCAGCGCCTTGACCATGAAAAAGAATAGCGATCACATTTCATATTCGTGTTCACTTTTTTCAACGATTCGTTAAAGTTTATTTCAGATGAAGTGCAGGTGATAAAAACAGTTGGCGGTAAAATGTAGTGAGAATAGAATAACTAATAGAAGTGATGTTGTTTAGGCCAAAGACGTTTCCTTTGTTGGCGTACGAGCGAGACTCGCGCAACGAAGGCGCATTAGACGAACACAAGCTCCCATTAGCTATGACAGAAGTGAAGCGTCTCGTTGTGCTTGAAGCTGCGCCAATAGCAACTGTGCTAAATGAAAACCACCACCGGCAAAGAACTTCGATTCATCTACCATCCAATTCACATCCTTTGGCATAATTCCAAGGCCACCTGCAATGCAAACTACCCATACGATAAAATTTTTCATCTTATCCAGCTCAAGATCACATAAACCTCAGAAAGACAGTAAGGGAGGAAGAAAAAGATACCATAGAAAAGTGCAGCAATTGATATTTTTGGGAAAAATAACAGGTATATAGCGCATACTAATATGCTAAATATTTTTACAGCTGGTTATAACGGTGCCCGTGAAAGATTGATTGTGCATTTCTTGTTAGCATTGTCATTGTCATCATAAAAATGACACAATTTAAGAGAAAACCATAATTAATAAGAGATTTTTAGTGTACAGATATTATGAGCCGATTTTTGCAACAAGCTGCACTCCTAAGCTTTGATCTTGAAAAAAGAAACACCGATTTCTTAGCAGGGGGACCGAGTGAGTTTTATTCTAAGACACATTTCAATGGGGAGTTGAAGAGATTTCTGTTGTCAAAGAGTTGAGCTACATCATATTGATGAGTAATCGTATAGCTAAGTCATGAAATTTGACATCAAATTTTGATGGCATACATGAGATATATTTGATTCACCTCTGATCACATAAAGCTTTCTGTTAAATAATACCAGTCAAATAGCCAAAACTGCTCTCAATACGAATAGTTTTTTGACGGCGCCATTCGACAACAAGTTGCTTTTGCATGATGGAAAAGAATAATAATAGTGTTAATGGCAAGTTTATTGTGTGTTTATGTCAACTCGCTCACTTTTTCAGAAAAAAAAATTTTTTTTTTTGAAATTCTTCCCATTACTTTTCAATTGCCCAATATGCCTAAATCTGTGCAAATAGAAGGCATTGAGTGCAAAGGCATAAAAGTGGAAGGATCATTTTACACTGCAGTGTACTGTATGTACGAATTTTTACTTACTTGAAGGGTAGAAAAGGAATGTTAACGATGGGATATTTTGTTATTATTTAAAGAAGAACTATAAAAGAACGTGAAATTCCAGCTAGAAAAATTGAGATGCATATTTAGGGCTTCTTAAGCACATCAATTTTTCCAAGCGTTCCAGCGTACATAATCAAAGTGTAGCAATCTTTCAGTCAAGCAAAACGGCCGCTTTTATACCCACAAAGGACATTAAGTTCAGGTAATCCAATTGAGAAATCAAAGAAACAATCTCGTTTAAAATTCCGTAGTTTTAAATTTGATACCAAATGGATTGTCGTCTTGAGAATGAAAAATTCAGCTTTCTCCGATCACCTAACACGCTCCGATTGCTAACAAAACTTTTCCGCTGCTGCGCCGAATAATCAGATTCCTTCAGGCTTGCTGATATCCGGTTACTGTCCCATATTTACAAAGTAAATCCGGGCCATCGAAATGACAAGTATTTTGAATTAGCCGCGAATAAATGAAATCCAATGCATTGTTTTGTTCTTGCAATAGGCGGAGTGATATTCTCCCAATTTGTATATGTAATGAGATGAGGTGAGCTTTTCATGGGGTGCATAGCTGGTGCAGTTCATATGTAAAACAAAAACAAACCCGTTGTAGCATTTGGTGGGGTGGCGACTGTTTTAAGCATTGTTTCCGCTCCACTACGCGGCCTTTTCGTAGGAGGGCCCTCTGCCGCATCCGTGCTCCTGAAAGCAGCTAACAATTAGCCATATCGAAAAAGAATTGTCCAATAAAAGAAAGCTTCAGTCTTGAATTTTTTGCCTGCAATCGGAGTGCAGATGAAATCAATCATCTCAAAAAATTTTGCGAAAAACAACTGTCCAAAGAAATATTAAAATTTGACGAAATTTGCTTGCCACTATTTTTCAACGAGAATTGCTATTATAGGCGAACACTAAAAAAGAGCATTATTAGAATGTTTTTTAAGATGCAATGACGTCCAAGCTTCAAGTTCGATTGAGCAATACTATGGTGACCAGACAAAAAAATAGCGGCTAGGACAGAACAGGTAATTCCTGACCCTAATGAGAAAAAAAGCCAAATGGAGCATGATGCATGATTTAGTACAAAATGGTGCACGCAATATTGGGAAAGGAGGTGCATAGGTTGAAGTTGCTTGCAACAAAGATAACACAGAGACTACGCTTTACTTCAGCCGTTGAAGAAAGCAAAAGCTATGAAATAATACAAAGCTCATATTACCTAAGTAATTTACGAATTTAAGTGCACAAAGTTAGATGTGTAAATTTTTTGCCGTACTCACTAATTAACACATATGAAAAGAACGGCTCGGATGACTACACTGACTCTAATCAGTACGTATACTACATGCTTTTCTTAGCACTTTAAGCGGTTTCTGCGAGTAATTCTCAAAAATGGCATCAAAGCAACGTTAAAGAAGCTAGCACATGAAGTCTAAGTGTAATGAATAGGCAAACTGAGGAAAGAAGTTAGTACTGAGGAAACGGAAAAGATGTGATAGATAATCAGTCAACGAGTCTTCTCATCATTTCACACCTTTGGACTTTTCTAAAAGTTCTCTGGAAAATTTTTTAGCTGAAAAATTTTGTATGATCTTCGCGTCCAAATTCTTAGCTCACCCCACAGCAAGCAGCCTGATAGAGCGGTCGTTTACCGAACGTGCAGAATTGCATTCCGTTTTTCATTCATTGTTCGTTCTCCCTCAATTTATGCGTCATAAAACAGAGTTAGCAGCCCATTACATCTCATCCCCTTGCCCTTCCATGAATGGCATTCATATTCCATGAAAGAAGATCCTGTGCACGCTACTTGTTATGAGTGAAGTGAATGTTAATAGGGAATAGCCATTCGAATTGTATAACATTCTTCTCTCTTTCCCTTCATTTTAGATTAACGCTAATGATAGCAACTATGGGAATATAGGTGTTTCATGGAAAAAAATACGCAGTTAAAAGAACATAAGTACAGTTTGAAAGCAATCGTCGAAAGCTGCCTTATATTATATACTCTTCGCGCCAGTTCATCAATTTTTCCGGCAGAATTGCAAATAAATCCACATTTTCTTCTATTTTTGAGTGCCTATCACTGATTTCAGCATCAACAGCTCAATGTCGGCTCACAATATGAGAGGTCCTCCGCTGTGTGTACGTCTGTGCGTCTGTGTGTACGCACGTTATATACACCAGATTTCGAAATTACAGCTTCACTGATTCCAAAGTTGCAACTACAGGACAAAATTAAAGAATCCTGACAGGACGGTTGGATATTCATTCACAGACATGACGTTTTCCTGAAAAAAAAAAAAAAACTTGCAAAGCGTATAGAATCTTTTGTGCAAGATTTGCTCGAACGGAATTGTTAATTAAAATATGAGAGCATCGATCTTTGCATTTCGTTACTTTTGAGTAAATTATATGACTAGCTGTATAGATGAATGGAACACAAAAGCGTAAAACAGGGCATACGTCTGGCACGTTCCGCTATTTGTTTAGTAACCATTTTAAATAGAACATCACTGAGATAAATTGAAGGATAGCGCATTTATATTTGCATAAGATCATTTGCATACAAGTATGAGGAAATACTTTAGCTATACAATTACAAGAGCCCTGATTACATAGTGCTGATGAATAACTCTAACGCAGCGATGCGTTTCTCAAGATATACATCGTACTGCTTACGAGCATGAAAATGAACTGCATGAGAAAATCTGATATTAAATTAAAGAAAATTTTGGACTCCGATACACAAAAAATGTAGAAATTTAGTAATAATCTCCACTTCCTCGCTCATACCTCTAAAACCTTGCAGTGAGAGAGCTGACCCTTATATAATGTGAGCTCGAAACTTTAGCGATTTCGAGATGGTTAGCATTGGGGTGTTAACTATGAGCTCAGATCCCTTAGAAAAGAATATCTTTAGTGCCTAAATTTGTGCACACTATGTTCTTACAATTTGAAATCGCGCTTTACGAGAACAATGAAAGCAATAATGGAATGAGTGTTCTCTGCATATACGATGCAAATCGTTCATAATTTTGATGTTTCTAATTCGACGGCAAATCATTGTGTCCACTTATAAGCATTGAAGGAGATAAACTGAGACCGCCACGAACATATCCATTCAAAAGACATTGATTTCGTTTGATGAGGGCAATAGGTCAACGAATAATTAGAGTGAAAGCAACGCCCATCGAGCGCACAAATCTATTAGAGCAGTAATGATGCTTAAATTGGCTATGTGAATAACTTTTCGATTAGTGAAATTGTGAAGTGCGGCTAGCGTTTCGACGCATGAAGAAGCATTTAAGCCGATCGCATTGAGTAGCGCAACTTAGCCGCTTATCTCTGAAAGCAGTGACCAATACTCGCTCGCTAGTTCGCATCCACAATTCGCCAATCACAAACAACTAAGCAAGTTTACGCATCATCAACTTATCACTCTACTTTGGTGCATTCAGATTATTGGACATTGCAACGCAACAATTCCATTGTTGAGTAACGGTTGTGTTGCATCGATCAAAGGATATAGATGATAACTGACAAGAACTAAATGAATATTCTACTACCGATCAGTTCTTAACGTCAAAGCAAATGCTGATCTCAGGTGCTCAAGAAAGAAAGGTGCATTCCAGTAATAATGCAACACGAAAGCCATTCGTGTTGGCTCATGAAAAAAAAGTGCTTATTTGAAGACAGCATATGATACAAAAGACAAGCTACTATTCACGTGATATTGAGTCGATGGAAAGATTGCGCAGAAAACAATACGTCGAATTGGGGATCACGGCTAAGGCAAAGTGTTTCTGGCGATAAAACAACGTGAAAGAAAGCATCCGTGGGTTAGACTGGACAAAAAAAAGAAGGTAAACTCAATGACGAACTTCTTGTCGGCGGATTGCTCAGTGGTCTTAAGCGTGAGATCAAGTGGCGTTTCATCGGGTGCAGTCAGTACGCGGGTCACATCTGGACTCGACGATGCGGAAGCGGAGGCGAGTTGAACCGCGTGACGTATTCCTTTGCGAGCCAACTTTTGCTGATAGGCGATCGGACAACCGGACAGACTCCTGTGCGATGTTCGATTGCTATTCACATGGCCTTTACCTGTACAGCCCGGCGTCGTACAACGAAGCACAGTTTCTTGTTGTAATGCTAGCACTGCAATAAACATCATCTGTATTAGTAATGCTAACAGGGAAAAAAATTTTCATGACAGCATAAAAATCAAGAAGGTATATTCGAGGAGTTTTGCGAACGTTTGTAATGTTACGATTCTCAAAAATTTTTGTCAGTCTCAAAGAATTCTATTTATGTAATGACAACTAACTCTCGGAAATTCAATTCAAAATCCGTCTCTTGAACTGAAAAAACCTCATATAAAAATCTTCTAAAAAGTTCGCACTTGATTCTCAATTGGAACGACACTCTCAAAAAACTGATCAGAAGAATGCAACAAATTGCGGATCGCCTTCACCAAGTGTAGTATATTTTATGAAGAGAATTCGCTGCACTTGCGCAGATAAGTAAAATCAGTAGAATTCGCTGCAATTCAATCAGAACAGAGAGCTCTTCAGCGATAAAAAAATTTTTCAAAATCTGTCATGTAGCAAATGAAGATAGCTGTTCAGGTGACCACTTTAGTACTGTCGACTAATATTTGCACCATACCAATAGTGTAAAAAACTAACAAATTCCGCTGTAATTTTAAAAATGCTCGAAGCTATCTAGACCATCTAGTAAGTTTGCCCGTTTGCCGAATGCTTCTCACAACAAAATATTTTTTTTTGGCAATAAGTTAATAACGCCGATCTAAAATTCTTTATTCAAGATTGTGGATGATGAAGAATATTCAAATTTCAATAAACATATTTGAAATCTTATTTCAAAATTAGCATACATATTTGTTGGCTTATAGCATTTACGCTAATAGCATTTATTGCATTTGCATTTCTTGATATTCATTGCGGTATAGAATGACAAATAGCGCAAAGATGCTTAATGAGAAATTAACTTCACACAAGATGCGCATTGATTGTCAATTGCACAAAAGCGAGCACATTGTAATCCATTTATGACATTGAACGAGAAATGTATACCCCGCCGATTCGTTCGTTCACTGAGGAGATTAGTGATTTTTTGTGGACGCTCGAAGCTACTTGGAATTGCTAATGCATTCAGATGGCATACTGTGAAGCATAGGTGGATAGATTTCTACACTCGTAACATATTGAAATATCACCACTAGAAAATTTCATAAATGTTAAGAAAAGATTTTTCACTCTATAAGAATAGATAAGATAAGGAGATTGTGAATATGATCAGAAATATTTCATTCAGGTTTCATTAAGTCTATAAATAAAATCTATAAAAAATGCGCCATGCAGTTGAGAAATTTTCTTCTCAGTTTGACGTAATAACTTTGGTCTTGACAAACAGCTGAACAATTCAACGCCCAAGAAGACAAAACAATTGGTCGTGATTTTGAAGAAGCGACTTCAAAATATTTGCTGTAACTTACTTTGTATTGTGGATTTATCTGGTCGTCGAGGACATCCGGAAAGGCTGCGATGATGAGTGTAAAGGCCTGTTTGATGGCCGGATCCATCGCAGCCAGGCGTTGGACAAGCCAACTTCCCTCCTTCTAAATATAATCCATCACGCTACCGTTCTAGGCTTTTGCTCTTAGTAGCTCGCAAAATTAGTCAAAGATATACACAGAGGAAAACGATACCAAAAACGCCTAGCCGATTGCAAAATTTTGCGCCTTTCATGAAAGAGAGTTTGAGGATGTTTATTGTTCATATCGGATTACAATAATGAATTGTCTGGAAAAAAAACTGAGAGAAATTAATAGGCTATTTGCATACTGAAAAAAGGTACGCACCATTACGATTCTTGGAAGCGGATGAGAAAGGAACTGTGATTGGCAACTTCGTCGGTGTGAGAAACTCGCCCGAGTTGACCGACGTTTGCGATGGAGCAGGAGACTTAGAATGCGGTGTACGTGGTGGTGATTCAGTTGAAATTGGTGATTGTGGTGTCGGCTGACTACTACCGGTATTACATCGTTCAGGACAGGAGAAGCCCATCGACGATATATTAGCTGATGAAGCTAGTGCCTCAGCACTAAACGGTAAAGGATGGACGAGTGATGGAGCGACTGAAGTCGATGGAGATGCATGTAAACTTTGCTCACATGCACTCCTACTCTCACATTCTTCATCATGATCGTCGGTGACTTGTTCGACGACCCTCACAATATTTCTTGCTGCAATGACAACATTTTTTAAATTTTAATAGCTTTATAGTGAATCTATCGATTTAATGTTTAGCAGTTTTAATACGGCAGTTATTTCTCTAATCATTTTAATATTAAAAGAAACGAAATTGTTGCGCTGAAAATTCGATAAAATTTAGCAAATCGAAAGCTTCGGTATATTTTCAATAGGAAATATAGCATTTTGCTCACACACTACCAGTTGCATTGCATTTCAGCGTAATTATGGACTGTAGGTGGTTTAAGAAAAATGACTATCTGATGTTTGTATAAAATAACAAAGAATCGGCTAGCTATAGTTGATGAGGAAATAAATGTTTCATATCAACAACAAATCACTTTTGGTGATCAAAATTAGATTTAATTTCATTCAGCCTCATAATGCATGTTTCTGCTATGATCATAATACATTCGCCAAATCCCTTGACGCGATTTATCGTCTGCAATCAATCCTCATTTCTTCCTATTGCCATCATTGAATGCTCAACTACACTCTATCACTTTGATAATAAACTAATAAATATATGATATATAATAAGTGAGTTTCCACAACATTTTTGTCATTCATGAGTGTTTCCTAAACTGGATAATATAACCGCAAAATGATTCCTTTCCCGTTTTTCGGGAAGAAGGAAAGTTATGTTTTTTTCAACGATTGATGTTGCTATACTGAAAAAAATTTGATTTTCTTTATTTGAAGCAAACCAATCTGCAACCATCGTTTTTTTTTTTTTTGGTATTTACTGAAGACCTGAGAGATGAACACAACACCCCCTTCTCCATTCCCTCACTGATCAAAATTCATCAATTCAACGCACTTTCATGTTAGTTTCCTTTTTTTTGCTCCACTACTTTCCTGTTCAACGACACTCAATTATTTTCGGTGCCTAATCTCAGCTTCTTCTTGCTTTTCACATCTATCACTTCTGTAGCTGAAGCCAGTTTGAAAAATACCTCTGACTGAAGTCTCAAGGCAATTAAACTTAGGAAAATAACAGACATTAATGCTCCCCGCAAAAGCCTATATGGCAGTAAAAATATGTCACGTTTAAAAGCGCTATTCAAAACTGAAGAAAGCGCAGAAACCTGTTAAATGTTGTTCTACATTACAGATCACCGTGAAAAAAAATAGGAGAAAAAACAAGAAGATGAACATAACATCGACCACTTAGCTACAACAATGAAACAGAAAAACTCAGCCAAATTTCAAGGGAATCATCATAGATCATCTCTCGAAGAGACTATATATCACGATTTTGAGCATAACAAATCTATGCGCAACTTTACGATATACTACAAGATCCCTACGTTGCCTGACCAACTTAGTGCTAACCACTGGATCGTAAACCTGTATCCAAAAAAATGTGTTGACATTGAGAGGTGGTCTCAAAACAATCTTCTTTCGGACTTTATCGCATTCATTGCTCTGATCTGCCTTTTATATGTAAGGCAGAAAGCCGTGGAAATTTCAATGAGACCTCAAAAAGCAACTACTGTGGAGAGCAACGATTTGAGCACAACACATTTATGACCGATATAAGCCAATGAGGGGATCACAAAACTTTGGCCACTTCAGGTTATAGTATGCCGAAGTGTTCTATGACTAAACAAAAGATTTTTGAGGAAAAAAAGGAAGCAAAAAGTTGCGCCATTGTTAAAAGATTGTATGAGAACAGTATGAAGATAATTATGATGCTGCTGATTAAATAAGTAATAGATAAACGATAATACAGAGGAAATAACAATTTTCAAGGAAAGTGCAGCTTTGGAAAAATGCGGAAGTTGACACTGATCCTGAAGTATCACCTGGATGCCTTAAGAAGCCTGCAAAATCTCAGCACCCGAGTGTTTTCACTTCTTCGGCTCCCATAAGCTTAATGCTATCCATCATTTAATAAAAGAGTTCGGGATTTCTCGGTGTTCCACTCCCTCTTCTTTAAATGCAAGTGTGAAACTACTACAAGTTCAGCAGTGATTGTGACCTCGTCACCAAGAGTTCAATGAAGAAGGGCATGCAGTCACTAAGAGTCAAAAAGCTACGAGATGAATGTGGGGACTGATGGCTTGAAAGGACAGTTGACATAAACGCATGGACAAGGATGAGACGTCGAAGAAGAAGGTCAAAGGAAGTGGCAAACAAACGCGAAATGAACCGACCATCTGGCTTACGGCGTCTCTTCACCACTTGCCCATTTGGCAGCGAATCTTGAACATCGACGTGGTCACCAACATTTATTGGAACAACCAGTGAAATTGGCACATCAGTAAGCGATTCAGCACACGGCGACGACGAATGAACGCTTGCCGAGCGAGGGCTGGATGCCGTCTCTTCCGGTGAACGTGGCAACGGGCTGTCATGCTGTAAGGGCGACGAAGCATCTCCATCTGCGACCGTGGAAGCACGATCGAGCTTCGCTAAAGCAACCAACAAAAAATCAGAGGTGGTCGCCATTATGCCGAAGTTCTGGATCTGGCACTTCAAACGTTGCGCTCTACCAGCACGCTACAACTGGAAGCGCGACGGTCGACAAAGTTGCGCTCTACAAGCGCAAAGCAACTGACACAACAAAGTGACTCACGCAGATGGTCTCTCACACTAGAAGGGGCGTGGCGACGCACAGCTGCAGGGCGGAGCCACGTACTTCCTCCTCTCCTTATGTCGCACACAACTGCGGCTAATCCTTTTTCTCTCACCTACTCTCGCGGCTCCACTTACTTGAAATGCGCCTACCGTAGCGCGTCAACACCTGCTCGTACTCGAAGTTGAGTGCGATACTGTATGTATAGAGGGCGCAACTCCTCGAAAGTACGCCTCCTTTACATACAGTTGTTTCATACTTCTCTAACTCTGCTCTACATCGTTAATCAAGATTTTTGTGGCGCTCTTTCGCCGTAGATGAGTCTTGGCAACGGTTTTTTTCGTTGAAAGCGCTTTCGCGTCGACCCTGCAAAATGATGCAAACAGCAACTGCAGTAGCACTTTTGGAGGTAGCTTAATCGATTGCATAGCGATGCGATTTCATGAATATAGGCTGTTCATAGTGTCGGTCGAATGCTCGTATTTCAATTAAACGCATGCATATGAACATTCGTAGCCATGCAAAAAACACCATCAGCTTGTGTGTTGTTTTTTCACTCGTGATCTCTTGATTATTCGCATATTTCCTTGTGGCTACATTACTATGTACTCTCGTTAAACAGAACTTCAGCAACCATTTCTCAGTTCATAGCTACATCACCTGTTTTTTTTTCTGCCGATCGATATTGCACAATAGGTCTGTGTGCAGTTTGTTTTGTAGGCAGCTTATGAAAGACAGATTTAACAGCGTTCTTGCTTTAATCCTCAGTAGACAAAAAAATCATTCGTAAAAATGATGAAGAAGACATAAGCGTAATGCTCATACAAAGACGTTTACAATCTGCAGCTCTTAATATCGAGCGATGATCCGTTAAACAGGGGAAGTCCACTCGTTGGCGGCGAACAATGAGGGAACGCTGTGGAGACAAAATGACCATACGAGCGAGCAACTAACAAATTTCAATGGCGCCTCGCATCGACAGTCGTGATTGCATTAAGATCGAACGAAGATAACGCATAATTGTTGCAAGCATGCGTAAATTCGATCTCACCGCAATATTGCCCTAGCGTTCCCTTGCATGATGCTCTTCTATTCGGCACCACAATGCACTTCATTCTTATTGATGCTCATATATGTATAAATTAGAAAGAAGTATTTGCAAATAAAAACTATTGAATTAGTTAATGAAAAAAAAAAGAAGTGAAAGATCCTCTCAATGAATCATAGCTGTACATGCATAACCTCAAGCCATAGCTCACTACCTTCTTTGGAAATACAAACAAACAATATAGCATCTCTAGTGAACAAACAAAAACAATTCAACGAAATTTGTTCCGCGCGCATTGTTGCCAGAAAGTTCTTCTCGAAATCGCCTAAAATTCGTTATTCGTCTATTTGAATTATGCCGATAGCATTTATGGCACCGCAGCATCTTAATATTTGTTTTATTCTGCCGTTGCTAGGTGCGATCGAGTATAGGCAGAAACAATAAATGGCTCTTTTAGACTCTAGAATTTTGAACGTTACATTCGATCTTTGTTGTTTTCTGTTCGTACACGTCACCTTTTGCTAATGCATTTTCATCGCTACTGTGATTTCACTCTAAAAAAAAAACATACTGCAATATAGCACTCATAAACTTCTTAGCGTTTAGAGTGAGATGGCCGAGAAATTTGACCGATGAAACGAAATGAGAATAAAAAAATTACGCATGATACTTTCTTGTTGACAAATCAAATAACTAAAAATATCCCTTATTGCGCTTCTGCTAATTTATTTCGCAGAACACAAGGTGGTGATATCGTTGTCTGTTCGTATATAGGTGGATCCTCTTCAAGCTCGCATTCTCATCTCAAAAACCATTATATCTCTGTTTGCGAATTTTATTAAATATGAAGTATTTTTTCGAAATTCGAAAGATAGAGCAAATTTGAGCGTATTTAATGCTGATTGGATTTTTCTTTTCAAGCCGATGCGGTCACACAAAAATTGATCTTTTCCGTACCAGTTGCTAGATTACCTGCGATATGAAGATATTAGCTTCTATATTTTACATCTTTTGTCCGTAAACTGTAGAAATGGCTAGTGAGGTGAGAGAGATGGCACAAAGCTTTATATCCTGTCGACAATATCTCTAGTACGCTTGTTCGCTTATTGTTCATTTGAGCAAATAAATATATGAGCAACACCATTAAGAAGTAGAATTTTTCAACGTGAAACACTTCTTCGGATGGTGCGATCGACAATTGATTATCCTATTTCTTGCTGCGTTTGTCTTTTAGCTATATAGTTGTGAAAATCGCTAATTATCTGGTCGGCTTGACCGTTGTAACGATCAACTCAGAGATATCGCTTCGAATCATCTTTCATCAACCGATCGCTGAGCATATGCAAATCTGCGTTCTGGCTTCACTGATCGGATAATACTCGCTATCGATCTATGATCCGACTACTCGGCCGGAAGTACGCTTTCATCATACGGCACCAATGGCGTCCACCATGTGCTATAACCTTTTAGAATACAATGGTGCTCCTGTAATCAGTGAGTTCTCCTTTACTGGTATATCCCTACCAATTTTCAAATAAAAATAGCATTCGTCTCTTCTCTGACATCTTATGAGGTATTTTGCTGGACGAAACACTCGTGGTGCAATGCAAGAAGAGGTTTATCGTTGGAAGGAGGGAATCTCGGCAAGTTGCACAAGGAACTGCTTGGTTTTCGAGCAAACGACACTCATTAGTTAGCGTCGACATGCTGCACACCTGCCATGCGTTGGTGTCCGTTACACGCAGTCGCCGCTCTGACAAGGCGACCCACCATCCAATTGACGCAAGCAAGCTGCTAATGTTGCCCCACTCGAAGCCATTGCTCACAATCTGTCAGTGCTGGTGTGCCTTCGCGTTTTTCAACAAACACAATACGGAAACGAGACATTTCAGCGTTGTGCAAATTTTGAACTTGCTGAAGAAAATGACCGCCTTTTATTATCCGTAATCGACACTCGCTTTAACAATGGCTTCTTTTGACGACTGCTTCGCTGCACCGAATTAGCGAAACGCATTCACAAAGCCCAACAGCACTCGCATCATCTCTGGAAAGCTCGCAGCGCGAATATAAGGACACATCTGGTGGGGTGCACAACAAAGTAGCGTGACGCGAAAAGAACAGCAAATGATGCATCCAGCATTGAACGCAGCAACCTACACGTACAGACGTTAATTGGTCGATATTGCACCACTATTTAACCACCAAATACTTTTATATATTTTCGTTAGGGATTCGCTAAATGAGTTTAATACCAACTGCTCATATTGAACGTTTTTAGTGGATAGGATTTTTTCCCGGAAGCTTGCAGCCGTTATTTCTTTTTTTGGTGCCAAAGTTCAAAAACATCTTCTTCTATATGAAATGTGATTTTTTACAGAATTGTTCCACCTATTATGACTGAACTAAGAGTGCCATTAAGAAGAGTTTTTTCTCCATTTGTGTGATTGCAGCAATCACCAATAAGTAGATGAAAAAAAAAAGGAACATGGCTATTATCACAAAACATGAACACTTTTAGAAACGAACTATTCATCGATTTCAGTGCCGTTGCATATTTTGAAACCTCACCTTTTATATGCTTGAATAATCGATTGCAGACGAATAACACTTCAATAGTAGAGTGAACAGGATCGTTAATAAGCAAAAAAAAGCTCATCAAATACTAGCATTCTATGAAATCACGGCTGCGGCTTTTTTAGCTTTCGGAAAGTTGTGATCCGGAAAGAAATATTACCAATAGAAGACTTCACAAGCGGCAAGAAAAATGTAAATTTTCACTCCATAAGAACAGATAGGATTCCGAGATTTTATATACAAATAAAGGTGGTAAATTAGACGATATCAATATCACTTTACAAAATATTTGTTCGTACACCTATTTTTCAATGGAGTTCGTCGTGTTATCTTCAGTTCAAGAATATAGCCATGCGTAATGTCAAGCTGCATCACTAAGACAATAATCTATTATAGAGTCATTCTCTGTATGCGATATTGCGTTAGATAGAGGACCCCTGCAGCTGTGATTGCGAATTTCTAAAATGGAGCAACAGAAAAAAGACCTGGATTGCTTAAATCGTCACTTCAAGGATTCACATGTCGCAATGTTTTCGGTCGACTTTCGCATTTTAGGAACCCAAATTAGAACGCTATCGACAAAAATGACTATGAAGTTGAATGGAGGTTCGACACGAAATTTCTTTACCCCAAATGAAGCATAACATACAAGAAGCTAAGTAATGCTTGCGAGCGCTACTTATCTTTTAGATATTTGAGTAGTGATTCTCTAAAAATCGCACATAGTCAAGGATTTCTGGAAGTGAAAAATCGCCATATTTTTGGGGATTTTTTTTTTTGAAGAAAAATTGCATTTTCAGAAATAATTCTTACCGAATCAAAAAGTTTGATAAAGCGCAATGCATATATAGATCGATAGCCGCAAATCTTGCATGAGATTGACTCACCTTGATTGCTTTTTCTAGAACATGAGCCCCAATTAGCCAAAAGACTGAAATTAGACTTTGAATTGCGCGTTAATGCATCAATGATCGGCAAACAAATATTCGTCAATATATCTCTTGCGATTAGCAAATTAAAATCAACACGAAAGTAAAGCAGAACAGAGAAACATTCTTATTGATGAATATCCATCGAAATAAAGTTATGGCCACATTCGCTATCAATATCTTTATAAGCGTTGCTTTAGAGCAATACACTACAAACAAGTTACAGTGATATTTCCATAAGAAAAGCATCGCTAGAATTGGAATACAATGTTGAAAAAGCAAAGTTCTTATTCAGCTACATATTGGAAAAACCTCTGATTTAGTGAAATAACCTAAAACGACTGATCTGATATAAACGAATCCAAAATTTGCCGCACAACGAAAATAGAAGACATTTGGATAATTGACGTGTTGCATATGAATAGCAAATAACTGGAAAAACTAAGAGGACATCCACTATCCACCTAACTGCCAATCAGGACATAACATTTGAAGGGAAGTGAGCAATACAGTAGTTATTGAGGTAATACAACTCTCGAATGAGGAGAATAAAAAGGGCTGTTTCAGTCGTGCGATGAAGTTTGACAACGGTATTGGACAACGGTATTGGCTGATATCCCCAGTCATTAATCACTTTTTTTGGCAAGTACGGCCATCTTAGAGAAAAACAAGTAATATGTAAGCCGTTTTAGCTAGGCGATAGAGTATTCCACCGAACAACGTAGTTCATTCACTTCGGCTCTACTTTTGACGCAATGTTCAAAAAATACAAAGCAATTCAGCTTTTACCAATGTTCTTTTTTAGAGCTGATGGGTTTTTAATATGATGCAGCTGGGACGAGAGCTCTGAATGCATGTTACTTTTTTGTGATCAAAACCACCGCTTCAATTTACTTCTTATTTCATACTCTTTTGTATGAAACTAGCGCCTTTATTTCTTCTCGATATGCTATATGATCCAGCGAGTTAGTCGTTTTTTATTCGCCTGAACTGTGCTCTAAATTTGCATAATCCCATTGTGCAATTGCCATCAACAAAAGTTTAATGCAATCATTTTTATAGTTAAGCAATTTTTAAACCACAACTCTATCCTCCTAAGCTTAGACGGATGCATCACCATTCCATCATTGTCTGCCATCTATTAATTTTCACAGTAAACGAAGATAACGTGAATTCCTCCTCTCCATTCCCTCATTCATCCTCTTTCCTCCACCCACTTCCTTGAATAAGTATGTCACATCTGCAGCTAGGCTATTCATTTTTTTTTGGTTCATTGTATGGCTATACGAATGCTTAGCAATGTTTCAGCAAAAAAAAAAAGAAAAGATTCACATAAATCGAAGATGATTCGTTGTTCTCATTGAAACTTGCAGCAAATGGTTCGTACTAAACTGTGATTACTTTTATGCATGGCAATTCGAAAAATTATTTATTCGGTAAGTATCACTTTAATTTAGCATCATATCGCTCTAATTTAAATAACTAACGAGTCAAGAAAAGCATCTAACACAAACAACGATAATTTTATGTGTAATATGCAACATTTTGTCATGAATGCTTCAGCACATTTATAATGCAGCTTAGGTTACTTATGCGATACTTTTCGTTAAGATTGAAAAATATTTTGAAGATAGCACATCACAGTATTTTTTTGAACGTCCCAAAAATCGATCACGCGCATTAAATATGCATCTCGAGCAAAAAACCATTAATATGGCGAATAGGAAGCATTCTCTTAGTCTCTTCTAGGGACCAAAAAGTATCATCTTTAAAACGTAGTTGAGAGAAAAGAAGGTAAATGATAACAACGCTTACAACTGCACTATTCATTGATGTATGCATATGGCGTTATTAAGATTTCTATTATTCTGTTGAACTATGAATTCGATGGAATTTAAACTCAATAGCAATAGAAAAGCGTAATGTGCAAAACATTATCTTGACGCCTCTTTTTTTTTCAAGTGTGCAGAATATATTCGCACAGATGTGGTCGCTATTTGTATGAGTTCTTCAGCTAAGGTTACTTTTATAGTGTGTGCTTTGCCTCTTGTTCAAGCGATATTTCCTGAAGCGCAACAAGTGGTTGCTGCGATGCGAGGAGCAATTCTTTAGCTTCCACCCCGTAATGCATCATCAGAAGTCACCCCAACTCTATACATCGTGTTATTGTTACATCGGTGCATTCATAAGCCCTTCCATAGATGTTACCTAAACTTCAACTGTATATAAAACTATTCAACGCTAGTGCGACAATTCGTAATTTAGATGATTTTACCTATGATGTGTTATGATCTATTTAGAATAAATGTGTAGAAAATTATCATCAAAGTTTTTTATACACCATTTCAAGAATGACATGCTCTCGTGCACATTAAAAGAAACAAAAATAGTAGGTATATTAGGATTGTCCCATCAAGATATCGATGCGCTATGATCATCACATCTTCGTCGATATCAGTCCTAGGACAACTGAACTATTTTGAAAATCACAAAGATGAAATAAAATTCACTCATAAACTACGCAATAAGATCTCTCGAATATCTTTCCGAAGGGCATTCCAACTCACCAATTTCACTTCATCGTTGACCAAATCCACCACAAATGTAGAATTGGCTAAATATCCATCGGAATTCATTTCCATATCAAATCGCAAAAATGTGAGGCATCTTTGCACTAAATTGGTCAACCCTCAAAAACTCCCAAATAATTATTTCATTTGTTTCTTCCGATAAGAAGTGATAAGTGATCGTTGTGATGAATGCTGGGATTCTTTCACTTATGGAGATTGATAATAGAATTCTTCGAAATTATGCACTTTAACTGTTACCTTTGCGTCATTTAAACAGCATAATATTGTGAGATAGTTAAATGAGTGTGATATTTTCTCTTGGAAAAAAGAAGAATGATCCTTTATTTCAATCATTTAGTTCCTTAGCATCCTTTCCCTAAGGGTATTATGTCCTCTACTATCCTTTCCTCAAGGGCATATGGATACGTTTACTCTCTTAGTTATTTGTTGGACAGCGAAATATTTTGCAATTCTGTGAGCATATGGATCAAAAAATTTGGCAATGACGGAATGAATGAAACGGAGCAAAACTTAGAGATAAGATAAAAAGGAGGAAGCAAATCTTAAGCCACTTGAAATTCTCTTCTCGGTAACTCACAAGTTTTGATACCTAGCGTCTCATCAATGACTTTATTATTTGAAATTATGGAGGAAAAAGCACTAAAAATCAAAAAGACACTGCTGCCTGAAATTTTGGATGGCTTACCGGTTTCACTGCTCGAGTTGTGTCTGCTTCTCTTTATAAGTGTCTCAGGAAGCGATCACCCGTGAACTTCACCGAGGATCGTAGAAGTCAAAGCTAGAATCATCTGTATGCAACGTGCACAACATATCTCCACAAATTTCAACTTTATTTATTTTCACTAATAAAATGCACAAGAGTATCATATATGATTGAGTGATAAAAATGCTAAGCACTAGGCAAACTAATTTTTGAGTGCTCAAAACTGCACAATCTGTACTTATTGAAAAAAAAATCCACCATCCAAAGAAAGGCGAATATTTCTCTAATACTTGTGCATCAATGAAATTTTAAACGTTGTTTTGAGAAATTGATTATAAAATTGACAATGAAACAATCGACTCACTTACTTGTGAGATTCGAAGATGGACTGCTATGTGAGGAAATTTAAAAAGGATACCCGACAAGCGGTTGCCTTTTTGTTGGTTGCAAGCAAGCGGTTGATCGATTGCTTCCAACGAAACGCCAATTTCGCGCAATTTCACTACAATTGAAATCGAAAGAAGTATAGTTGCATACGTCAATGAAACATCCATTCCCACTTTCGAGAAGCGATGGATAAAAGCGAAAAAGAAATTTTATAGATGCTCGCAAATAGGGAAACGAAGATATGCGCTTACCGTAGACACAAAGAACGCACGATTAATTATGCATAATGCGCTCCACAAATGCAATGCACACGATTTAGAGGGGCTAACGCGCAACTGCCAAACCTTAAAAAAAAAAAAAAGAAGAAGCAAAATGCGCAATAGCAAC
The DNA here is from genome assembly GCA_022844705.1 of Toxascaris leonina. NCBI lineage: Eukaryota > Metazoa > Nematoda > Chromadorea > Rhabditida > Ascarididae > Toxascaris > Toxascaris leonina. The sequence goes on along the minus strand of JAARMF010000147.1, from coordinate 58,785 downwards.
ACACACTTCATAATAAAGCTAGACAAAAATATATCAACTTCACAACTTGAAAGATCTTCCTTAGAAATTTCGCTTCCAAACTGATTGGGAGATTTTATTAAGGAGATAACAACGCTCATCACTTCTTGTACTTACGTATCGGAATAATGTCATAGTGTTTTTAGATATATTCCAATTGTCAATTCATTCTACTTTTCTCGAACTTAAAATAAATAGCTTTTTCTTAAGATCATTATAAAAAGCCATCTAGAAGGTGCATTGTATATTATGCAGGCAAAAGGGTTTTATTCGGTAAGCAAATCTCCTCGAATTGAACGCCCCATCCTTCAAGTTTTCAAAGTAAGGGCCAGGAAGAGAGATACTGGAAAGGGTGAGAGATCACCCCTTATTCAAAAGCGGTCTAGTTTCTCCGATTAGTCATGACACAACTTTACTTTGCTTCCAAGAAACTGGCTGTTCATTTCAAAATGGTTATTAATTTAAAGGCGACATTCCCTTTTCCCACAATTTTAGAGGTGATTTTCCGTTTAAAATTTCTTCTATTTAAGAGTGTCTAAGGTTCTATTCTAAGAAATAGAATGTTTCGGGTGTTTATTCAGAACCTCCTCTCTCTTAAATCCTAGCGTGAATTCACTAGTGCAACAAAACTTCTTAAACGCTGCCGGATTTCCTTGAATTTTTTTTTTTTTTGCAAACTATTAATTCTTTCGGCGTGGTTCGTTTCCAACAAACAGAACATAAAGTATATGAATGATTTCGATTTACTCTCCTTCCTAAACAATTTGCCAGGAAACGTCAAATGATTAGGTTCGCTAGCTATCCTTCTATAGCTGCTCGGCTGATAGTGGGCGCACCAATCATGCGGTAGCCCCTCGATAGACAAGCATGGCATTTTTGAAGTATTGCATACTGAAATATGAATGCGTTTCGTCATCGGTTTACCAAATTCGAAGCCGGCGCCGATTCAATAAATCATAGATCGACCCGGATACCTTTTTTTTCACGCTCGCCTAATCTAATCTCACAAATATTGATTGCTTAGAAACTGCTCTACCACTATTCGCAGAAAATTTCTTATCATGAATGGAAAATTATCGATAGCGAACACTGCTATGATCCGGAAATAATTTTCAATTTAGAACGAAGCTGCCGAGGACTTTGATGGTTTGTCTTCAATTCCAACTCACATCTGAATGATTGCTTAGTTACTCACTGATGAGACATATACCTAGAATGTTTGGGGATTGGCACAATTGTAACTACAATTTCATCGCTTATGGTACAATAAATTTTGCCTATGCGCAATATGTGTCTATGTTTTTATTGCGATTTACACATAATTCACACCGTGTCCTAGCGTTGAAGGCAGTGGATAACTGAATTCGAATCTTTCGTCTTCAAAAATAAACACTAAAACCACTCAGTGAGATAGTTCTTATTTCAAAAAGTTGCAAAACACTTCAATTAGTTCTTTTAGTCTAATAGAGGCTGATAATGTATATTCGCAATACGGCAATAAGGCACAAAGCATAAAAGCAGCTTTAGTAAGTGGGCAAATGCCTGTCGCATGAGGTTTCTACTGCGATCACATCACATCGCAGCTGAATTGCTGCATGCAAATAAGCACTTCGTTGTGTCACTCGCTCTTTCACGCTACAGTGGAGCGTGCATCTTTGTTCGTTCACTTGCCTCTCTCAACTTGTCGGACCAACACGGCACGTGTTAATTACATATGCATAAGGAGGAACGCATATCGGACTGCATCTTTTAGTTCGTCTAAATGCGGCGCTTTGTTGTTCACCGACTTAGAAGTCTTGAGATGCGACTATGAACTGTCATTATGTCGCTGAAGTCGTGAACATCACAAAAACGTACATACATTCTTATCCAACTATTGAGTTTAGTGTTAAGCGCAAATATCAACCTCAATACAGCTAACAATTATAAATAAAGCCTGCGCTATTGAAAATGAAATGAAAAGCTTTTGAAATGCTGATATCGAAGCATTTGAAAGAATGGAAGACCATCATTGAAAATTACGAGAAAACTCCATTCAAGAGTGTCTGAAAGCTTAACCAAACTTTCTCATGATCCACTAGGGAAACACTCTATGATAGGAGATCGATTCATCATTTGATTACGAATCGTTATACGTGGTCACTAGCCAGCTAGAATGTCCGACTTAGGGCCCTCCGCATAGAACAGCGAGTGTGTGTAACTTTCGCAGCACGGTTACGAAAAATGCCTATACTTCTGAACTGGGAAGAACAGCAACAACCCAAGGGCACATATACGTAAGTGCGGTAGTCTGAGAGCAAAAAAAAGCATGGGGGAATTTTGGCACAATATTTATTTACTCAATATGTCAAATTAAACATTCTGCTGAAATAGGTACCAAACTTTGCGAGTGCCTTTCGCCGACTTCAAGCCATTCGTTAGGTGCGCCAATTTTCGTCAAAAACCCCGCACATACAACTTTGTAAAAACTGCGAGATATCACAAGATTCAGTTTTTGTAAGCAGTGCCATATTGTTTTACTTCACCTCCACTTATTCGAGCGTTGAAGTTTCGAAACATTCTGCTCAAAATTACTGCAATAAGTCGCTCGCATGGAGGCATTGTGTTCCTCAGCACTACAAAAACGCTATCCAACGAAGTTGTCGATGAAGCGCATCGAAAGAGGCAGCATGATGCATGCGACTCGCCTTTACATAGGTGCCAACGATGGTAACGCATCGAAACAAACAATGAAATTCGGCAAAAATGTCACGCGGAGCCCGTCGAGCACCTCAAAAGCAATATTTTGACGGCATACCGACTTCGTTGTTCGGCTTCCGTGAATCATTTTTGGACGAACGAATGCAAAGTGTGCGCAAACATTTGAGGCCGCTCAGTACACGCGTAAGCACATAATCCTTTTACTCATTAAACGGCGGCTTCACGACCTTCGCGGTTCAGCGCAATACTCATTATTCGCAATGGATTGACGATATAAACTCGAGAGCGGCGCTCCCAACTTTGTCGATACTTGCTAATCCTTTCTCGAACATGTCGTTCCGCTTAGGCTTAGAAGCTCATTCCCAAATCGCTGTTCCGATTCTCTTACATTATTCTTGCCAGCTGTGTAAAACTGAGGGAACATTCTGAGCGTGATGCCATCCATTGTACAATACAAAATCGCCAGTACCTCTGACTCATTTCATATTTAAAACAACAAGAGTAATAAAAGCTTCGTTACACGTTGCCATAGTTCGGTGGTACCCTAAGGGAAATGCATTTTCGACCTGTTGTCCTTCGAAAACCTCCAGTGGAAATTGTCGATCATTCAAAAGTGAGGAAAACAGTTCAAAGAAATCCAAGCACAGGCAATAATGCATTCGTTCATGTTCATTTCCAGATAAGTCTGACATTGCCTCAAGCTCTTTTAAAAATTTACACCTGCAATATACACTAGAATCATTTCCTGTCCTCAACGCTGCAATCATTAAAACAAGACATAAAATTGCTGAGTTTAATACATACGAATTATTGATGTCCTGTATACATTCAACAGTTTTCGAAAAAAAGGTAGAGGTTCAAAATTTGTTGGTACAAAAGCATTTTATAAACAGCTAAGCATAAAACACGGAAAACCCAAATCAGAAGTTTATGATCCGTTCTGTTCAAATCCGAAGAGAATATTGGTTCAATCTCAGCATTTTTTAGAAGCAATTTATGAGATTTTTCGGCAACGCCTTCACTTAACCGAAGTTTTACTACTAAATTCTTGAATGACTTTGGAAACCTAAAGCCTCCAATATACGAGGTCGCTAAACTCCTGTTCATGCACCGCGCGTCGTAGCAACCATCTTTAATGCATTCCTCAGCAAACTTCAGACCTCTAGCCCTGACCGGATGCTTCCAGACATTACTGAAGTTTAAACCTATTTAAGAGCGAGTGATCGGTGCAAGAGTGCAAAATGTGCACAAATTGAAAAATATATGATAAAGAATGAGAAGCGCTAAGGAAGAGGGTGGGACAAAGGAGGACAGAGAATATTGGAACGACGTCGGAAACCGATGAGAAAATATTGGAAATCGCAGCGAAATCGGAAAAACATGGACAGCGATCGAGAAAATGCACGGAAAGCCTGGAAAACACCGTAGTTGAAGAAAAATATTGAAATCATGTCGGAAAAGACAGAGACAGCGGAGAAAAACCTGGAAAGAGGTAAAATTACGGAACGGAAGGGGCAAGAGCTGAAACCGAATAGAAACGACTGTAGTGAGCTTCAAAAAGATTGGGAAAAGAATAGAAGATGTGAAAGGATCTGAAATGGTGCTGGAAAACGTTAGCCAAGAACGTGTACATCCACTTCTACATGTGCTCGTCCGTGTGCACGCACGTATTCACGTGAGGTTAAGCGCCTCCGCGTGGGTGTTTATGCACTCTTAAGCGCATTCCTCTGTACAAACTTTAAACCTAGAGAATTTTTCAAAAATACCCAAACGTACGTATGCGCCAACACTCTCGCAGATACGCTAACGCATGCGCTCATTCATACACTCACGAATCCGACTCTTCCCTTAGATTTCCCATTTGTTTTCACATTCTTCAACTCTTTCCAGTTTTCTAGCCCTGAAATAGTTTCTCCTTATTTCTTCAGACCTTTCGCAAGAATTTTACATACTTTCCTGATGGTTTTTACTCTTTCTTATACTTTTTTCAGATGTTATGCATCCTCTCTCGTATCAATGTCGTAAAAACCACCCAACTTCGGTCGTCCGATGTTGATTGATATCAAGAAAGTCACGGTTCGGTTTGTTGTGAATCCTTCCAAATTATTTCTATCGGCTGCAACGCTATGGCATGGCTGAGCGATGATATTAGCTGGAAGAATTTCAAAGCACTCACACAGCATGGTTGAGTCAATTCCAGTTCGGAATGTAAATAGGATCAGATCTAACGCATCACCGCATGCATATCAGTCAAATTCGACTGCGGTCTTCAAGTGGTCTCAGGCATTCCGCAGTTTGCTCTGCGAAGTAGTGGTTCGGTTGGCTGGATTCGGTGTGGTTGGGGACGCGAAATCCATCGGGGAATTGTTTGTTCATGTTGGCGGTAATTACTATCAATTGTCGTTGAAGCGGCAAAAGTCGGCAGCGGCAAATTTACTTGTGCAGGAATGCGCTAGGGTTGGATTGCGGATTGCTTCGCTTTTGTGACTTTGTGGGCGCGTAGAAATACTCAAACTACCGCATAGAAAACAAGTCGTAGTTTAGAAAATATTGTAATAAAATCTCATAAAATGCTGCGAAAAAGATGAGATTATTGTAAACATTGATTGACGGCGCAATTAACGAAAAGATTCATGAAGAGAAGAGGGACGAAACAGATCAACAAGAAGAGAACATCTATATCATAATGCCGGCTTAGGGTTTAGCTTTGAATTTATTATGAAACGTTTGCATCGATACAAATCTTTGTGAGCAAAACAACTTGACAGCTGAGCATAGGAAAGATGAGAGGAAATTAACGGATTTAACGAAGCCATCAGTCATGTAGAATATATGAAAGCAATAATTCCTCAGATGTAGGAAGCAAGGAGTGAGGATGAAAGGGAGGAGGTCAAGGAAGGAGTTTTATGCGCTTGCTTTTTTGTTGCTTCCACCTCATGAGTGGGTTTCACTTTCCTTAGCGCTAAGTTTCCAATCAGTTAGAAACCAGGCGAAGCAAAAAAAAGTCGGGAATCTCTTCACTGTTCTACTGCAAACAGTTGCCGGTGTGACTAGCTTATTTGACCAATTCACATGAGCGACTTTTCGCATAAATTAGAAAATATGGACACTTCGGCTTTCGCTCATGCTATACCTCAATCTTTTCTATTAAGAGCTCTTATGGAAAAGCGATCGAGTGTCGAGATCTACTTCTCGAAGTTGTCTAACAAAAGCTCATGGGGAAAGGAAGTGAAGAGAGCAGAACATGGCAGTACTATACGACTGGGAAGTTACGGTAACGAATGGAATCCCACCCTTTTGCTCGTCTATTCTGTATGAATGGCTAGAGATGAGTGCCTTTTTGGCACTTTTGTAGAACATCTGATGAATTAAGTACGTGCAGAAGCAGCTTGAAGCCTAAGTTGCGTTTCAGCCACACTTTTTCGGTCTCTGTGAGTGATGAGTGAGATACCATGAGCATTAAAAGGGAAATTCCGATAATTTGTTTTAACCTTGCAATTTTTAGAAGATTACATACAGAAAAATTTCCCCTGTCTTTCCCTTCATGAAATAAGGGTTCAAAAATGGAGACAAATCAGGAAATGAATTTTGAGGTAAAGCGAAAAAACTCGAGTGTTCTAAAACTTAATTAAAACGTCTTACAGCACAGGACTATACTTATTCTATGATAACCCTAACAAAAAACTGATTAATGAAGGGACACTTCTTTATCTTCTTCAGTAGTGTGTTGCTAAATGCTGTTTCATCTATTTGTAAGATTTGAAGCTTATGGCATTCGCAGTTTTTTAAAACGGATATACATTTTTTGAGGCTGTAGAAGAGGTTCATCGCGTCTTCGAGTAGACAAAGAACTAACGTTTCGAGACATATTCGACTACAAGAAGGCCCATATTTTGAAAGGCTTAGTGAGAAGTTTACAAGGAGAAAACTTCATTTCGGCAATGTTGAATTCTCTTTGAAGTCAAATTTGCTCGCAGCTTACCAAATCTAGCATGGCACTATGCTACCTAACGCTACTACTATGTGCTAAATCGAGTTCGGGGTTTACATTTGGCAAGGAATCCGAGGGCTGAAAAGGGATTGGGAAGATCATAGCATTTGCGACTTTCTAAAATGGATAGAAATATGTCCGAAAAGAGACCTGTTACTGAAATATGCAATACCCCATTCGGCAGTTTACTTCAACAAGGTGATATAGTCTTTATCAATTTTGCTAATAATTCTCTCCATGTACTCATTTTACTGGCTATCATCCAATGAAAATAATGCAAAAACTCAAGGCTCATGACATAAAAAGTGGAAATTTTTCAGCGTATTTGTTCAAAACGTTGCGATATTTATGACGTAAACTCCCATGAGGAACACATGAAAAAATAGAAAAGCTAGAAGAATATGAGCGCCCAAATAAAGAAAACCAACCATACACAACAATAAAAAAATACACAAGTAACAGTGGACAGAATAAAGTACTAAAACGACAAAATAAACGGATTGAAAAATCTTTCTGTTAAACTTTGTTAGATTGAACAAAAAACAATAAACAGGAAATGTGCAATTATTATAAACTTGAGAAGAGATACAAGGAAATTGGAAGTACGTGTTTGTTGATGATTCTAGCTACTCGATTATCACCCTACCGTCCTTATGATATTTCAATGCATCGATCAAGACGAGTGTGAGGAGACACTGAACTCGAGATTATTATTGTCCGAACAGTGAAGTTTCTCTTGTAATAGTTCATAATAGGACATCATCAATTTTATTCCACTTCAGCGCAAAAAATGAGAAAATATCCTTTTAACTGTGTTCATATTTGAGTTTAGCCGCCTTGTTTCAACAGATTCACAAAGGAATATGTAAACTCTATGAAGAACTGATGTCGAAGTTCATCATCGAACGTTTAAGAGTATTCATTCTAGCACAAAAACGTTTTCCAATTAGTAATTTCGAAGAAAAAAGTTTGAGTACACATATAATAAATCACACTAACAAATCGTAAAATGATTGCTGAAAATTTTTAGGGAGAAATCCATCTCATGAAAATTTGCCCATCATCTAACTTATCAACCGTCTTGTGATTTCGACCTTTGTCTCTAGTCATAGAGTTGTATCGCTAAGAATACACTGAAAACGGCACTCTCATAGGACGATTCGAGAGACGAACAAGAAAAGTCGAGAAAAAGACTGCCACATCTCAGCTCGCCATACCAGACTAACTTAAATTTTATGTCCGTACTCGCATATTCACTTAACTCCTCAATTCTTGCTTATCTTTTTCCTCGCCCCCCCCCC